>CAUYQG010007154.1:0-24575 GCA_963574415.1 Tarsius wallacei
TTTTTTTTGATTTGGGGTCTCACTCTGTTGCCCAGGCTGGAGTACAGTGGCACGCTCATGGCCACCACAGCCTCGACCTGCTGGGCTCTGGTGATCCTTCCGCCTCAGCCTTCCAAGTTGCTGGAACTACAGGTATGCGCCGCCATGCCCGTTAATTTTTCGATTTATTGTAGAGATGAGGTCTCGCCAAGTTGCCCAGACTGGTCTTGAACCCGCGAGCTCAGGCAATCCTCTCACCTTGGCCTCCCAAAGTGCTGGGATTATAGGCATGAGTCACCATGCCTGGCTATGTCCTTTCGACATAGTGTATCCCACAGAATTAAATGCAGACATTCCAGCCTTCTTAGTGAGCAAGTTTCCACCTGGAAGACAGCTCAGTGATGGGCTCTTTTTAGCTATATGTCCTCGAAGGGCACAGATTCCTCCCTGAAGTGCCAAGTGAATGGCAAGGATGACAAGTAACAGTCTTCTCCCTAGGGCAGTGTGCTGTTTTATTGTCAACAGAAGGGCATGAGTTGGCTTTGGGAAGTAAGGGCTGGGTCTGTCCCCTTGCTGCCAATGTCAAGTCAAAGGACAGGAAAAGAACTCACTCCCAATTTCTCCAGTTCATTAAACCAGTGCATTCTGAGGCACTCCGTGCAGTTCTGACCATGACCACTGTGGGGTTTTCCCTGTCTGGGTGAGACAAGTGATTCAGCTCTCTGGCTAAGTTACTTTCTTGGCTCTAGTATTGACTTTGCTCTAGAAAAAATATACTTCTCAGAAATGGGCATCACTTGGCCGAACCACTTACAAGGCAGCTGGATATTCATGCAGAAGTTCTCCAGGCTCCCCCTAGCGGTCCAGGGCATAGCATTAGTAAAAATATTAATCATAACAGCTATTCTTTATATAGCACATACTATGTTCCAGCCCCTGTTCTAGGCACTTCCCATACATTTACTCATTTGATACTCATAAAAGCCCTATGAGGTGGGTAATGTTGTTATCTTCATCTACAAATGAAGAAATTTGGGAACAGAGAAGTTTTATAACCTGCCCAAGGTCACATGGAAGTGGGGACATGTCTGTGAAATCTCCAACTTTGTTTTCTTTCTTTCTTCGTTTTGTTGTTGTTGTTGTTTGTTTGTTTGTTTGTTTGTTTGTTTTGAGTCAGAGTCTCACTCTGTCGCCCAGGCTGGAGTCAGTGGTACACTCACAGCCACCGCAGCCTCGACCTGCTGGGCTCAGGCGATCCGTCTGCTTCATTCTTCCAAGTAGCTTGAACTACAGGCATGCGCCACAATGCCCAGCTAATTTTTTGATTTATTGTAAAGATAAGATTTTGTCAAGTTGCCCAGGCTGGTCTGGAACCCGTGGGTTCAGGCAATCCTTTCACCTCCACCTCCTAAAGTGCTGGGATTACAGGTGTGAGCCACCATGCCCAGCATGTTCTTCTCTTTCAAGATTGTTTTGAGTATTAAGGGTCTTTGATATTTCATAAGAATTTTAGAGTAGACTTTTTTTTTGCGGAGGGGTCTCACTCTGTTGCCCAGGCTGAAGTACAGTGGCATGATCATAGTTCACTACAGCCTCAAATTCCAGGGATCAAGTGATCCTCCAGCCTCAGCCTCTCAAGTTTTCCTATTTTTTTTAATGTTTTTTATTTTTATTTTTATTTTTTAAGTTGGAGTCTCACTCTGTCGCCCAGGCTGGAGTGCAGTGGCACACTCACGGTCACCGCAGTCTCGACCTGCTGGGCTCAGTTGATCCTTCTACCTCAGCCTTCCAGGTAGCTGGAACTATAGGCACGCGCTACCATGGCTGGCTAATTTTTGATTTATTGTAGAAATGAGGTCTCACCAAGTTTCCTAGGCTGTTCTCAAGCCCCTGAGCTCAGGCAATCCTCTTGCCTTGGCCTCCCAAAGTGCTGGGATTACAGACTTGAGCCACCGTGCCCGGCTCAGATTTTTCTATTTTTACAAAAAGTATCATTTGAGATTTTAATAGGGATTGCACAGAATTTGTATATCACTTTGTACCCTCAAAATAGTAAGTACTGACATCTTAACAATATTAAGTCTTTCAATCCATAAGCACAGAATGTCTATCCATTTACTGGTGTCTTTTTACATATCTTTCATAAAGTATTTTGGTAGTTTTCAGTGTGTAAGTCTTTTATTTTCTCTGTTAATTCCTAAATATATTTTTTTTTTTTGGTGCTCTTGTAAATGAAAATTTTCTTAATTTTTTTGATTGTTCAATTTTAATGTGTAGAAATGCAACTGATTTTTGTGTATTATTTTATATAGTCAAACTTTGCTGAATATATTTATTAGTTCTATTTTTTGTTGAATCTTTAGGGTCTTCTACATATACAACCATGTCATCTGTGAGCAGAGATAATTTTACTTGTCCTTTCCAATTTGGATGCCTTTTATTCTTTGTCTTGACTTATTGCTCTGGCTAATACTTCTAGTATATTCCTTTTAATGTACTGTTGAATTCAGTTTGCTAATATTTTGTGGAGGACTTTTGCATCAGTATTCATCAGAAATATTGGTCTGTAGTTTTGGTATTAGGGCTTCACAGAATGAATTAGAGAGTGTTTCCTTCTCTTCAACTTTTTGGGAGAGTTTAGGAAGGATTGGTGTTAATTCTCCTTTAAATGTTTGGTAGAATTTACCAGTGAAACCATCTGGTCCTGAGCTTCTTCTTATTGGGTTTTTTTTTTCCTTTTGTTTTTTAACCATCTATACCATCCAGCAAGAGTTCATTCCTGGATGGACTTGAGCAGAGGCATTTGAGCTGGGGTAGAGCCACTCCTGCCTTTGCTGATGGGTGGAAGATGAGTCTCCCAAGGTCCCTCCATGATGTCATAGCTCGTGGGTTGGCTTCTTCTGCCTTGCGTTGACTACCATAGTGGATGGGGTACTCTTCTCTGGAGTTTGGTAGAAAGGTGAATCCCTCATGACAGCTTTACATTTTCCTCCAGTAAAATACACAGCTGTCATTTCAGATTACTAAGCAAAAAACAGTTCTCTTAGGATAAAAGCTGCCTCTCTGATCTATCTTGGAACTTTATAGCCCCAAGTGTCCTTCCTGTGGAATGACACAGGGTAAGCTCATGCCTTCTTCCACACAACAGACATTTAAATGTTGTGGGCAACCATCATGACTCCCATATGAATGCTTAGAAGCGGCCGGGCACGGTGGCTAACACCTGTAATCCCAGTACTTTGGGAAGTGGAGGCGAGATAATTGCCTGAGCCCATGGGTTTGAGACCAGACTGGGCAATATGGTGAGACATTGTCTCTACAATAAATCAAAAAATTAGCTGGGTGTGGCATCCATCTTCCTCACAGCCTTGGTCATTCTTTGGGCATGCTCCCATGTCCCGATGTGCTTAAAAATGGGGTTTCATGAATGGGATACAAGCCCCTATAAGAGCGTGAGCCATCTGGAGGCCAAGAGTTGTCCCCTCCTGTTTGCAGGACACTCTGCTTCTGTTCATGCAGCCAAGCGTGGTGTTAGTTTTTTTTTTTTTTTTTTTGAGTTGGAGTCTCACTCTGTCGCCCAGACTGGAGTGCAGTGTCCGCTTCCGGCCACCGCAGCCTCCACCTGCTGGGCTCCAGCGATCCTTCCGCCTCAGTCTTCCAAGTAGCCGGAATTACAGGCGCGCGCTACCACGCCGGCTGATTTTTTGATTTATTGTAGAGATGAGGTCTTGCCAAGTTGACCAGACGGGTCTTGAACCCGCGGGCTCAGGCAATCCACTCACCTCAGCCTCCCAAAGTGCTGGGATTACAGGCTGAGCCACCAAGCCCGGCTTGCTTGATTTAATTATTCTACATTATATCCATGAATCGTCATAGCACTTTGTACCCCAGTAAATGTATCCAATTATGAAGTGTCAATTTACCATCAAAAAAATTCATGCCAGAGAAAACAGTGGGGGTGGGGAGGCAGGTCACCAGTGTGTGGCTGTAGGAGAAGCCATGGACATAAATGAGACAGTACAGGAAAAGGATGTGGAGTGAAAGGGAAGCAAGGACAGAATTCTGGTGAATAACATTGAAAGGGAGAGAATAGATTTGCAAATGAACAAGACTAAGAAAATGGTAACGAAAGGAGGCAAACCAAAAAGATTTTCCAAAAAAGGAACGCTCAATAGGATCGCATGTAATAGGAATGTCAAGAGACTAAATGACTGCTGGATTTGGTTATTAGATTATTGGTGACTTTAACAATATAAATTTTAGTGGAGCAATGAAGATGGAGGTCAGGTGGCAGTTGGTTCTGAGACAGGAGATAGCTAGAAAGAGGCTAGGCAGACAGACAGGAAGGTCCTCTGTTAACAATGTGGCAGATTCCTGGCAGGCCTCTCAGGCCTCAGCATTGGTAAGCAAGCTCCCTGCAAGCCTCTCAAGTTAGAGCTTAGGGTCTCACTACTGGGATCGAAAAGCAACCAATCAGCTCACCGTTAGGCCCCTACCTCCTGCAGATTGGTCCTTAATACTGACCAATCAGAACAGTTACAGCTCACAGCTAGTGCTAGCCAATCGGCTTGGACTTAGGGCTATAGGAGCACCAGGTTTTCCGCCCCAGGGCAATCCCTTCAGGTCCCCTCCTGCTGTGGGCGCTTCTCTATCCTCTCAATAAATCCTGCTTTCTCGCTTTCCTGGCTGTCCATGTCCCTCAGTCTTCCTGGGCAGGAGACAGAACCTCCACGCTGAAGAGCTATATACCCCAGAGGCTGGCTTGCCAGCCAACGGACCGGCTGAACCAGGAGAGTTGCTGAAAGAAGGCAAGACTCTGAAGCTAGTCTTGCCAGCTCACTGAACCAGCAACACACTCGGGGCCTGGTTTGCCAGCCCGTGAGAGTCAACACTCAGGGGGTTTGGCTCGCCAGTCCACCAAACCAGCAACACTCTCAGGGCTTGGCTTACTAGCCCATAAGAACCAACACTTCTAGGGCTAGGCTTACCAGCCCCTTGAGGTGACCCTCTTTGGGGCTTGGCTGGCTGACCCATTGAGCTGACACTCTCGAAGTCCAGGCAGACCTGAAAAATCCGCATCAGTTTAGAACAGTGAGTTGGAATGAAAAAGAAATAGTGAACATTGATGACTCTTTCAAGAAGGTGGCCCCAACAAGGTGGTAAAAGTGGGCAGAGCTGAAGAAGTCTTTTGCTTAAGATAGAAGAGACTTTAGCACATTTACGTGCTGAGGGAATAAAGATGGAAGAGGGAAAGCCTGGATGTACAGGATAGAATAATGGATGAAAGCAGGTAGGAAACAGAAGCCTTGGGAGCCCTTGGGAAGAGGGACAGCACTTCCTTTAGATACGCATATATAGGTAAGGGGAAAGGCAGTGGGAGGTTGAGTAAAGACATCTGACATCATAAATGTGTGAAACAAGAAACAATTATCCTTACTATTTATTTGCAGGGTTGGGGGAATTGTCTAAGAGGGAATTGAGAATAGTGGAATAGCCATTGTGGGTTTTGGGGATGAGGCCACTGCTGAGGTGATAGACCATAAATATCGAACGGCCTTCATGCCATTATTTTATGATTTTTCTCTGATCCAATCCACAGATACAGTTAAAGGGAAGAGAAGATGGGTGGTAAGAGTCCTGGTCCTAAGGTGGAGGTGTGTCTAGCAAGTATGGCTGAGGGACTAGGGGTTGAGGGAGGTATGATTCTGTTGAGAATAGGTGAAATGATGCATCTTGGGGTATGGAAAGAAAGTACGAAGTCTGGTGGGGGTGCTGCTGCCAGAGTAGGGGTGGGCCAGGGATTGGTAATCTTGTGCAAATATAAGGCACAAAGTAGTAAGGATAGAAGGATCTGAGAAAGGAAAATGGGAAGACTCTGGGTTGTGAAACAGCCTGATGTGTAACCCTAGTAGCAAATGGCCAAAGCTGAGTAGAGCAGTCGTGGCAAGGGCAACGGATGGGTTTTCCTCGAGAGCACTGAGGTCATCCAGCATGATCGTGGGACACAAGGTAGGAGAAACCAGGAAATCTGGTACCAAAGACTGGGGAATCTGGGAAATTGATTGCATCATGGCCACAAAGCACAGTAAAAGTTAAAATAGCTGAATCCATATATTTTTGTAATGAGGGATTTTTGCAAGAGATGGGAAGAAGCAATCGTGCAGACACAGTGGGAGAATGTCTTCTGACCCTTTTGAGTCTGTAGGATGTGTAGAACGTGCACTTTTGTACAGGGAAAAAAGTGTCCTCACAGGAGTTTTATTGAAGCCCAGGAAGTGACAATTTTCAGTGAAGAGACTGGAACCGTGGGGCCATTTATAAGGAGAAAATAACTCCAACTCCAGAGAAACGATGGGAAAGAGTGGGAGTGGGAGTTATAAGGAGAAAATAACTCCAACTCCAGAGAAACGATGGGAAAGAGTGGGAGTGAGAGGAACTGTGTGTTGGGGTGGGGTGAGGGGAGGTCTAGGAGAGAAACAGGAGTGTGGGGATCTGGGGAGGTTCCCAATAGAACGTTGTTGTCAAAATGGAAGTCTTTTTATCCCCTTGGCAATGGTGTTTTTCACTGCAAATATCACTAGGTTGTGAGCGAGCCTCGGTTATTCATCAGAATTCTGTCCTTCTTTCCTTCCCTTTTCACTCCACACCCTTTCCATATACTATCTTATTTATGTCCATGGCTTCTTCTACCACCACACACTGGTGACCCACCCTACCACTGTTTTCTCTTGCATTAGCCTTTGTTTTTTAACTGTAAATTGATAATTTATAATTATGTACACCTCCATCTTTTATATGCCAGAATAACAATTTTTTTCTTCTCCCCCTCCACCCTAGAGCAGCATGAACTTAATTACTCAAATAATTGTCCCCCTTGATGTAAGTAACAGGAAAATTGAGCTCACATCTGTGCAGGTGGACCCGCATGACTCCGTAAGTGGTAGAGTTCTGAGAATCTGAGAAGTGATAAGCTGTTTTTCTTCTTCTCATTTTTCATTATGATGTCATGGTCTTTTACTGGGTATCTTGAGTGCCATGACCACGTGATTACAACAGTAAGAGGCAAAGTTGCAAACATTTGATAATTATTAATATGTAAAATAACAACAAAAGAAGAAAATGTTACTGAAGCAAATCATCAGGTCTTTTGCTGTGAGACTAAACCTTGAGGTAAAAAAAAAATGACATCAAGCAGAGTCAGATGCACATAATCTACTTTCCTGATTATTGATTTTGGCGACTCCATGTCCTCCTCTCGCTCACAGTTCCATCATAAGCATTATGTTTTATATCATTTATTAGAGTATGTTTTTAAAGCATAACAATCTGTTTTAATGACACTTAAATGTCTCTATGGATAGGTTTAATATTTATTTATACTTTTTTAATCAATAGAAAAACATTTTGATTATATCTTTGGCAACATATTTGTAGAGCTTACAACACAGCTGAAATTATATGGCTTTCCCACAGACTCCTTTGAAAAAGTGCTTTACTTTGCAGAAGTATAAACCAGAAAGTACTAAGGCATTAAGTTATTGCAAAGCATTGTTGATTCATCCAGTAAAACACATGGTTTTGGTCTTCATGAGCTTCTTGTATTTAGCTACATCCTCCTCACCTTTATAGAACAGTAATCTCTACGTTATTCATGTACCTCAGGGTTACCAAAGGGTCTATTATACAGTAGCTAGGCAGTCTGTGGTGGCCCCCAATTTTGTACTATCTGGACTGGTACTGACCTCAGGCAATCACCGTTCTACCATCTCCTCCTCCTCTCCATGTTGAAAAGGTGCCTGTTCCCCCTTCTGGCCCTATTTTGCTAGGAAAGGTTTTGGTCACGGAGGACAGATTGTCAATCCACACTTCGAACTGACCTTCCTGCCGGAAGTACCTAAAATCATATTCCTGGCTATACTTAACTCCAAGATTCACAGATAGGACTGGCCATGGTAGAATGTGGTCCTAACCAACCCTGGTGGGAACTGGACCTATTGCAAACTTCTCCCACTCCAATCCCTGACAAATGGATCTCATGTTCCCAACACCTCTTCAGGCAGGAACATAAGGCCTGTGTAGATAAATGACTGTTCCACCCAGTTTTAGCCAAATGCGATTATCATATGCTAAATGGGCCTATGATTTCATCAGTAGGAGTTAACACACTTTGTGATGACAGTTTTCTCCAAAATTCCCTCTTAAGGAGTATGGAATACTGATCTTATCTGGCTCATTTGCAGAGATCAAACACTTCACAACCAAACAATTAAGACCACACAAAGCTTCAGAACTACATATTCTAATTTATTCACCACTCCCTAATGTTTAAAATCAAAGTTCTCAACACCTGAGTGTCTTGCTGGTATGTCCTGTGATTGTGTTTGATTATTTAAAGTCAGTAGGTCACTTAAATACCATTAACACTCCTATTAAAAGATGCTAGTTGCTAGATCTTTCCCCCTTTCTCCTTAACAGCCCAATAGACATCTCATTGGCTGTGGGTCCAATGTCTTACTCAACCATGCTCCTGGTTGTTTCTGGGCTGTTTCATTAGCTACCATCCCTTCCTCTTTTTCATTAAACTCGTCATGGATTTAGGAGTGCTGAGGTACCCAGTGCACTGTTACTAAGCTCTTGATGAACATTTGTTGATGATGATGTCCCCAGAATCCAGAATTTTGACTTGGATAAGATTTTGAATTTTAGGGCTTAGATCAGGCTAATAGTGTCTTCATGAGGTTCATGGTCAGGTTTCTTCATATTCCAAGTGAAGCAGAGAATTAAAAAAGCAAACAGCTTCTATTTGGTTCATTTTGGTGAGAAACAAAAAGGCCTAGGAGGGCCATTTTGCAAATAATTACAGATCATCTTCTTAAGCAACCGTTAATACTAAAAGAAAATGTTGGTGTATGCCTATATTTCACTTCAACATTTAAAATCAGCCACCTCCATTTTGAAGACTGATAGTTGATTGGAAGGAACCCTTTGAGAATTTGATTCCACCGTCCTTTCTAGGACATCAAGTAGATCTAACACCAGCCCTGTTCTGTCCTTCCCTGGATGGAAGCAGGTAATCTGATTCCCATCCTGCCATTTGCAGGGGTTCAATTTTAAGAGCCCCAAGTGGATCACCATATAGGTAATTCCAGGGCATTTGGGGGAACAATTTTGTGGTGAGGGAGTGGGAATGAGTTTTCTATGCCTTAAAAGGGAACTGCATCAGTGACAGGCCAGCCCAGGCCACAGGAAGTTTATGAATATGGTGGTGACAGTTGTCAGGCTAGGAGATAGTCAAAGGAGAGGGCCATTTGAGCAGCAGAACACTGACTAAGAAGGTGAGTCAGCTCCTAAGGCCTTTTCGAATTGCCTGGTTAGGAAAGCTCAGAGCAGGGAATATTTCCAGACAGCTGTCAGCATGTCTCCTGACACCCACATACCCATGCTCCTGAAGGTGATGCTATAAATGAAAGGTGTCAGAGTCTAAAGGAACATGCAGCCATTTTATAAAACCTACATAGGCCCCTCAACCGTTAGAACTGAAGTCACTTGTTAATCTGTAAAGGGTGGCTTCTCAGTCTATCCCAGAATAAAAATATATTTTATAAAAGTTACAAACATTTTAAAAAATCATAAAATAGTTTAAATACTTCATTATTTGGCTCAGAGTTCTGATGGTGAAGCAAAGTGCAGTTAGTTCTTTCTTTCCCTCACATTCCAACTGGAACACGGTCCTTATCAAAGCGTGGACACAAGTGCGCTGAGACTGACATAAAACCAATCTGCCACATTTTCTGATAAGGCAGGAATGTATTTTTAAAATCTCTTGAACATGGCCTTTCTCATCTGTCACCACTGTATTTCCTCACCTTGCTTAAGGAAAAAATGCTAGATTCTAGGACTTTCCTTATGGGTTGACGTCTCATTGGCTGTGGGTCCAATGTCTTACTCGCCCAAGACCAAAGGCCTATTAACTGCTCCCCTTGTTCATCCAGTGCTCTTTGAAGGCAGACTCATCAGCTGACTCACCAGTTACCCCCGCCACTGACACTTTAAAGACACAGGACAAGATTTCAAGACTATGTGTAAGACTTGTCAGGGAAGGAGGGAGGGAGGGAGGGAGGGAGAGAGAGAGAGAGAGAGAGAGACAGATGTGTGTTGCAGGGCATCAGTTCCCAATTTCTCACTGGAGAAGGTAACCTCAGCTCAGCCCCCATCCAGCCCAGCACCAGCCTTGGTTGTGAGGTCTGCCCAGAGTACTGTTAGCCCTTAGAGAAATGTCTGCCGTGATTGAGCTTCTGGGCAGAATTCAGCCAGGCTTGAACCTGAAAAGGGGTGCCCTGTGAAGCCTTTTGTGGGGGGGCACCAAAATCTGCCAGTAAGTATATTAGTCCTCCTTCCTCTCTTCAGCTAGAAAGAACCACTGAATGTTCTAAAAACTGGGAAAAAAATCAAATTTATTGCTTCTGCTTGTACACAGAGAAGAGAAAGTTTCAGTGCCTGGAGTGGGTGGTGGATGAGGGGAATTATGGAAGGCAGAGGGGTGTCTCCAACCTGCTCTTGAGCAATGGAGGGAAGGGAGAAAGGAAGGGCCTCACTGGCTAAAATGAAATGCATTTTCAAGACTGGCTCTCGGTGAGTGGTAGTGATGGCCGTTCTGCTGGGGCTCTTCCCTCTCCTCCTAGGGCTCCTCCCTTTATCCTCTCCTGTCCTGCTAGGCCAGGCCAGCCTACTGTGGAAGAGTAAAGTTGAGCTGGAAGTGTCTTCTGCTAATGCCCCGTCTATTTAAACACATTAAGTGTGGAGTGCAGTTCTGCCTGTGTGGGAGGCTTTTCTCGACGATGAAATCCTGTTCTTAGACTCTGATATTGTAAAGAAAGCAGATACCTTCACCTCACTATTGCATACCTATATGAAGATTTGGAACATTTCATTAAGGTAATCTTCAGCTCAGCCCCCACCCGGTCCAGCCACTGGACTTATAAATCAAAGTTCAGTACATTGGCTGCTGGAGTCCCAAATTAATAAAAAAGCCAGAAAGTCTTCTTGCTTTACTCATGATTCTGATTTTCTATGCCAGTATATGGAGTCACGTTGGCCAGGTCTGCAGGAATTCCAGGGAAAGGGCCTAGGTAAACTCGTCCACTTGGATATCTAGGTGCACGTTAGTTTGCATTTCCAAATCTGCTTCTATTCGGGATAGTACACTTTTACAAAGCTTATTAGAAAACTGTTCCGAAAGAACACACGCTTCAAAGAGCATGAAAAAGCATGAAGAGGAGGCCTTCTACCTCAATAGCAACATTTTATGACACAGGTAAGGGGTTTTTCTTTCTTTCAAAGGATATTATCAAAGCCAGCTGTCAAGAGTAATAGATAATGGCAACAAGGGAGCAGTGCAACTCACAAACAAGCCCCAACTTTCAATGGAGGAAACCTTCTATCCTCTTTCCTTGACTAACCTTTCCCCACTTGCTCATAGAATCTTCTCTAAATTGCATCTCTTGGTTTTTCCCTTGAACGTTCTTCTAGCAAATGAACTAATTAATAAATGGTCAAAAGGCTGAAGAAAGAGAAGTCAGAGGCCAAAATTAGCCCGAACGTATGCCTGGAAAATGGCTAGTTGGCCCTGTAATAACTTCCAGATGAATCATGACATTTTCTCACACCAGAAGGTGAAGTGATATCATTCTATTTGCCTCCCACTTCTTCCATCCAGAATCACTGATCTCCGCTGGGGCTGGTAAAAACAGCTGGTTGAGGTCTCTAGTCTCTGGCCATTCTTAGGGATGGTCATTTTATTCCTAAGTGTAACTCCTTCTGACGTGACCCATGTGTTTTCTGCCAACTCCCCACAAAGAAGGCCAGGGGAAACTGTCTGGGTGGGACTTCTGATAGGGGACAGCAGGACTTTGGAATCTGTCACTGTGGATGAGGGGGGCAGGTGGTCCATAATGGGGAAAGGAGGACTGAATAAGATTAGGCTCTGAGGTCTTCCAGGCCTTGACCTGTGGAAAGGCTTAGAACCCCCAGACGATGGGCGCTCTATTTTTGAAGAAAGAAGGTTGTCCCCAGATGGTTCTGTCTCTGATGTGCGCTTTCGGCATTGCACCATTGCATCCTGGCTGGAAAGTAGGTTAGACAAGCCAGGTTCTGGAGAAAGGGTGGGTCCCTCACACATGCAGGATGCAGTGGCATCCATCGGCAAGGGTTTCATGGCCCCCGTATCTTGCTTTAGTTTCTCTTCCTTTGGGTTTTCCAGGGAGGCAGGAGAGTCACCTTTGGCAGGTTTCTGAGAGGTCCCACTAGTTGAGCTGGGTTCTTCTTGGCTCCTCTCCAGAGGCTGAGCCCCACTCTCCCCTGAACTATGAGAAGGCAGGGGCTGTGGGATCTGGGTGTACTGAATCTTGGGTGGAATGACTGGGACTGCTCTGGCCTGGCACAGTTTGACCATGAAGGAGGTTCTCACAGCTGGCACACTTACAGGAGCTGAGTTACGGCGGCCTGTCGGGGCATGAGCAACAATGTCCAGGTCCTGTGGGTCCTGGGAATAAACCCTCCAGGGGTCTGCTTTACAATGAGGTGAGGAAATCCCTGTGACCTTTGGGTCTCCCGGCTCAGAGAACTGCATTCCAGGTGAACTAAGTGAGGCTACATTCTCAAACCGGAAGAGGTCAGCAATGGGAATGGCAGAGTCCAAGTTGAGGGAAGAAGGCCTATTTTTCCCTTTTGGGGGCCCACACTCAGTGCTCTTTAGCTGTAACTTTGGGGGATGCTCTCCAGGCAAGGGGCCGTCCTGTATGTTGGGTGAACTTTCTTTGCTGCTCTCTGGCCCAGGAACACTGCCTTGCTTAATCTGTGGGTTGCTGGGCCCCAGGTGTGTCCCCAGCTCCTTTGCCTCTGCTAGGCCGACAGGGATGGTTTCTGCTGGCTTGGGTTGCATACCACCTGGTCCCTTCTGGTTGGGAAGAGCCTCTGTCCCTTTCAGGCCCGAGAGCTCTCGGAAGGGCCTCGGGCTTTTCTCATCCCATCCAGTAATCTCTCTCCTGGGTGCCAGGGGCTGCAGAGGATCAGAATTCCTCTCTGTTTCAAGATTAGCACAGCTGCTGGAAGAGGGACCCTCGAGAGTCCACTGGCTCTTAACAGTGGGTTTGCTATCTAGAGAATGGCTCTGGCGAAGGCTGGGCCTGTGGGATAGCCTTTTCTCCAATCGGTGACCCTGTGGGCCCTGCACCTGGGCCTCCTGCAGCTCCTTCAGGGTGGGAGAGTGAAGGGGACTGGTCACCCACTGGGGCTCCTCCCAGGGCTCCACCATCTCCAGGCCATGCTGGGCAATGTCTATCACAGTGTCATCTTCGTCACAGTCTGAAGGCTCCTGCATCGAATGGGCTCCATCCCCCTCTCCTTGGGGGGTGATCTCAACCTCTCTTGTTGGGCTTGGAAAACCAGAGCCTTCTCCCACTGGAGCCGCATTCTTTGAATTTTGCTTTTCACTTTGTCTTGAAGTGTCTTCTCCCTGATAGAGGAAGACTGTCCCAGGACTGTCTTTGGACTTCAGCTGGTCTATATAGGGATTTGTCCTCAAACTCCCGGATGGGTCTTCTCTCTCAGGGCCACCCTTTGACATCAGGACTGGAGGTACCTCCTCCAGAGGAGTTGGAGGGGGAGGAGCAGGTGGGAGCAGAGGGGAGAGATTCCCTGGGCCTCCCACCTCCACCTTTGCTTGTGGAGACGCTGTCTCAAACGGAACTATTTCCAAGGGAGCCAGGCTGGCAGGGTCAGGGCGCAAGCACTGCCCCTGCTCAGGTTGGGATCTATGGAGGCCGGGGATCGTCTCCGGCTTCTGTCCATTGGCGGCTGTGGAAGTCCCCTGTGTGCTCTGATTGGTTGGATCCCTAGTCCACTCCCTCAGGGGGGTGGAGACTGGGGCAGGGGCGGGGCCACATGGCAAGCTCCCAGGAAGCTCCAGGGAAGCAAAGGGCCCTGGACTCAACTCAAGAATTGGCTGAATTGGGCTGGTCTTCAGAGCAGGTGGAACCGAGGCGAGCTCCTCCTCAGATTCAATGATTTTCAGTTCTTGTTGAATCTCGGGCCAAATCAGGGCATTGGCCAGATCCTCTTCATCCTGAAAAACATAGAAAAGCTGATTATTTTAGAATCAAGGATTCTGGTCTGACATCCACACTGTTTCTAGTGAGAGTGAAGGGGCTGGCCCAGCATCAGCCTGCACTACCTCAGCAAACAGAGGATGGAGCACTAAAAATAACTGGTGTCAGAGTGCTCACCATCACTGTAACATAGCTTCAAACAGATGAAACAATTTATCTGAATCATTAAAATCCAGTTCTGCCTACAGCAGAACGTGTTTGATCCCTGTGCACTGTTGCCTTATAAAACAAACAAAAACCCTGGTCTCATTTAGCCTCAGGTTTCATTACCAGTATAATGAAAATGTTAACTTTTACTCAGACATCTGCTTTCCAAATAAATAGATGTCGTTCTTTTTTCTTATTACCAAATTCCACATGGAAAAACATTCAAATACATATTAAAGGAGAATACAGGCTGGGTGCGGTGGCTCATGTTTGTAATCCCAGCACTCTGGGAGGCAGAGACGAGAGGATTGGCTGAGTCCAGGGCTTCAAGACCAGCCTGGGCAACTTGGCGAGATCTTGTCTCTACAATTAATAAAAAAACAAATTAGCCAGGTGTGGCAGCACATGCCTGTAGTTCCAGCTACTTGGAAGGCTAAAGTGGAAGGATCACCGGAGCCAAGCAAGTTGAGGCTGCGGTGGCCATGCCACTGCACTCTAGTCTGGGCGACAGAGTGAGACTCTGACTCAAACAAAAAAAGTGGGGGGGATACAAAACCAGCAAAATCTTATATTCCTATTACCCACAGATAACCACTGATCACATGATGGAGATTTCTGTTCTGTGACTATTGAACTGCCTCCTCTGCCATCTTGTTTGCTGTCTTTGTCTCCCCTCAAGTCTAGCTTCCCTTGGTCCTTCTCGACTCCTCCCTTACGCTACACAGAGTGTAAAGCTGTGGACAGGAAAGGGATGGAGGGAGGTCTGGTCAGGGCCAGGACAACAAATTTTAGTTCCTTTCATTTCTTGCCTCAAGGCCTAATTCTGACCCAAAGAGAAGATGTTTAGGGAAGTGTCTCGAGTCCATGGGGGTCTAGGTCTTTCTGAGAAGTCTGATGGCTGCTGACCTCTCATCCCTTCTTACCTGGCTCTAACCACACATTGTTTCATGTAACAGTTACTTTAATGCTTGTCTTACCATTGTCTTATCATTCCCAATGGACTGTGAGCGCCTTGAGGTTAGGAATTATGTTTATTCACATTTGATTCCTCAATACCACATGGGACTGGTATACTCTGAGTATACCAGCTCAATAAAGGGTCTGTTGAGTTGCAATGGATTCATTGTTTTCTTTTGAGTTGTTTCTTTCAGATAACTGTAGGGTTACTTGGTCTAAAGTAATCTGATAGTACTGAACTGCATTTATTTGTGTGCATTTCTCTTTTGCCTACTAGACCGGGCCCTCCTTCAGGGCAGGGACAAACTCATCTCTTTATTCTACTCAGCACCTACATTAATTGATCTCTACTAAAAAATCAATACCAAGAAATCAATAAATTTAGATGAGCAAATAAATATCTAAAATCCCCCCTACTTCACTTTGTCCTCTCAGTAAGTGGACCCATTACAAAAGACAGTCTGGGTTGCTTGGACCAGAAGCCTATGAGGTGCCTTTGATGCTTCCTTCTTCCTCACTCCTTAACCAAGTCCTGTCCATTCTATCTTTTTTTTTTTTTTTGAGTTGGAGTCTCACTCCATCGCCCAGACTGGAGTGCAGTGGCCGCTCCCGGCCACCGCAGCCTCGACCTGCTGGGCTCCGGCCATCCTTCCGCCTCAGCCTTCTGAGTAGCTGAAACTACAGGCGCGTGCTACCATGCCCGGCTAATTTTTTTTTGATTTATTGTAGAGATGAAGTCTCGCCAAGTTGCCCAGGTGGGTCTTGAACCCGCGGGCTCAGGCAATCCACTCACCTCAGCCTCCCAAGGCACAGGATTACAGGCTGAGTCACCGTGCCCGGCTCATTCTACCTTTTAAATAGCTCTTGTATCCTTCTGCTTCTGTCCCCATGGTCCCACACTCTGCTGCCATCTTCTCTCACCCGGCTTGCCACATGCTAGCCTCCTATTTGGTATGCGTGCCTCCTCTCTCGTCCTTCTCCAGGCCATTCTCACAGAACAGATAAAATTCTGAACACCTCACAGGCTTTCCCATTGCCCTCAGTCCTTCCAAGCAGTCCTGGATGATGTTGCTCCTCCGTCCCCTTGAGTGTCAACTGTCTCCAGCCTAGCTATCCCAAGCTTGTTCCCATTCCTTGACTGCTTCATGCTCTTTCCCACCTCAGATTCATGGCACATCTTATTCTTTCTGCCTGGAAGTCTCTCCCTTCCTATCCCATGCCCTACTCCTTTCTTCTAGCTAATCCTCCCCTGGCCCTTGTGGCATGCCTCCTCCTTCTGACTAGGTTGGGTCCTCCTGCTATTATGCTCCCACAGCACTCCATGCTTCCACAGCACCCTAGAAATGATGTGCCCAATGCCCTTTCCCCTACTGTGCTGTTAAGCTCCAAGATGGCGGGCACAGTATTGTTCCTTTGATTCTACTCTGGTTCTCTTTCCAGCACTAACTTTCTCTGTTTCTCAAAGCAATGTCATTCATACTTGGGCCCTTCCCAGAAGAATCCAATCCCCATATGAATCTCATGCTTCCCTCTCCTTCAACACATAGAGACAATCACTCAGTCCTCCTGAGGCCATCCAACAGTGCCCTTTTATATTCACAGTCCTTTTATATACTTCCTGAAAACCAAGTCCCTGGAAGCAAGTTAAAAGGCAAAGAGCTTCCTTTTCCCATGTGGCACCCTCCTCTGGTCATGGAGCTATCTCCTCCCTGGTGTCCCCAGAAAATCTCTGCACAACATTTTTTTTTTTTGAGTTGGAATCTCACTCTGTTGTCCAGGCTGGAGTGCAGTGGCACATACGCTCATGGTCACCCCAGTGTCAACCTGCTGGGCTCCGGCGATCCTTCCACCTCAGCCTTCCAAGCAGTTGGAACTACAGGCACACACTACTGCACCTGGCTAATTTTTTTTTTTTTTTTTTACTTATTGTAGGGACAAGGTCTCGCCAAGTTGCCTGGGCTGATCTCGAATCCATGGGCTCAGGCAATCCACTCGTCTCGGCCTCCCAAAGTGCTGGGATTACAGGCTGAGCCACCAAACCTGGCCCATCTTCTATGTAAGGACACCTCATGAAAACCTTTCTGGAAAATTCCAACTCTAAAAAATGGACTAGATTCAGTCAGCTCTGGCATTGCATTTTAAGTTTTCCAAAAGCCAAAAGGAGGGAGAGTATCCTGGAAATAGTTGAGATTTTAGAAACAAGTATAGACAATGACCCATTCAGGATGTCTGTAGGAAGAGGGCTGAATCCTGTGAATGATCATCATATCTGGGACTGGGATGTGACAAGCAGATTTTGTGCTGCTTCCGGGACTGAATGTCATTACATTCCAAGGACATGTTACTGTTTATGGTGACCTCAGGTCAGAAATATTTAGACTGAGTCTGTCCTAGGGAATGTAAGCTGGGTGGTTCCCTCCCGTCACTATAGGACCTCTGAAAAGTCCACTGTAAAACAAATCCCAGACCTGATAAAAAGTTTGTCTCTTCATATTTGTGTACCTAACCCTTAACTGTACCCCTCAATAAAGAAAATTGTATAAAAAATATATATATATATACAAAATAAAAATTAAAAAGAGCAGAATTTAATGGCCACTTCTAAGTAAAAACAAGTTTGGAGAGATGATAGATTAAAAACTAGCTTCACATTGTTATAGGAAGCCAGTGGGGCTTGCAAAATTTTTCTTTCTTTTTTGACCTTATTTATATCATTTGGTGACCTTTTCCATGACTGTATAGAAAACAACAGTGATTTAGAAAATGTAGAATCCAATTAATCAATAAAAAATTAATTGAACAAATACTAAATAACAAGCCCTGTTCTAAAGTCTTATGATACAGTGGAAAACAAAGTACACATGGTTCCTGATTCATGTTTTGTAATTTTGTGAGGACAATGTTCAGATCATGCAGAAACAAGATGGGTTCTGCCAAAAATATAATATTGTCTGTAAGTTACTATCACGATTACTTATTTAGTTTTGGTGACCAGAAGATGAGGCCTACAAGATAAGAGTTTGTAAGTCAAAGTCCTTAAGAAAAGCAAGAGGGTTTCAGACAAAAAGACAGCCACCTGTGAAAGACTGTGGAAGAGTAATAAAATATAAATGTATGAAGAAAATCCAGCATTGCCAGAGCATTGAAAATTTGGAGTCACCAGATAAGAAGAAAGAGCCAGAGAATCAGTTGGGCTTCTTAGGGTATGTTTACATCCCCAGTCCTTAAAATAAGGTCGACGCTGGGGTGGCCATGAGCATGCCACTGCACTCCAGCCTGGATGACAGAGTGAGACTCCAACTCAGAAAAACAATAACAACAACAACAGCAAAAACAAGAGTAAAACCTTCACTGATCTCTTGACAGGCAGTTTTCTGTGCTTGTTGCAAAATCCAGGTGCCTTTCTTAATATTGCATACAGGCAGTTTAGATGGCACTTCTCATGGTCATTGTCTATTACATGGATGGGATTACAGAGGAATAGAATCCAGCCCTGTGTACAATCTGAAACTTGGCACTTTGATTTGTGGACTGCCATTAGAATACCAACAGAGAATCTATGAGCTAAATGTCAAAAAGGAAGAGAGAGGGAGAGACTGAGATTGTCACTATATTAAATCTTTTGTAAGCAAGAATTATGCTGTGAATAAATGTATTATATACTTTTTATTATAATTGTTTCCTCACTGATAAAAAAGCTGCTTAACTATCTTTTTAGTTCAAGTTGATAATGTGATTTGAGATAATCTCCTAGAACTTGGATTGTGAATCATAATAGTTGTGTCTAGATATCTGTAACTATTTTTTTTTTTAAGTTTTAAAGTCGAGTGAATCTGAGTTTATTAGAGAAAGATGAGGGAAAAGAGAGAGAGACATGCCAGAACTGGCATGGATGAGAGAAACTGTCCGTAACTATTGTTGAATATAACTCTAGTCTTTTGAAAAATAAAAGTCAATCCTGAGAAAGATGTGCCAGGCATTATCCAGAATTTCATTATGACTTTTATGAGTATATTATAGGTGGCCATATTGTTTTTAAAAGTTATTTTTCTTTGCCCCAATGGTCTATGAAGTTTGAGATGTCTCACATCAGTGATAAATCAATTTTGACTTTGTGCAAAGTTAGTGCTGAAGCATAAAAAAAGTTCCATATTTCAAGTCTATGTTTTCTGCAACAACACAACAAAATATACTACAAATGATAAACTATATGAAATGAAAGTGTCAATAGTCATGCTGCCATTTCTGTTCCAGTCTAGATGGTAGAAAATGCAAATATCCATTTTTACTGCAGAGAATCCTACTATTTTAGAAGTCCTTCAAGGAAACAAAATCATGGTATGATTTAAATCATACCTATGAATATCACTGTTTCAACTCATTTAGAAGAAGATTTGTCTACATGTTGTTGGACAGAAAGTAGTAAATTAAAAATCAACAAATATGCTTTATTTTTCTATTTTTAAGGAGTTACATCTAAGACATAATACTACTAACCATTTGTTGACTCTCAAACTTCCCTCAGCAAAGAAACTCATTTATATTGGCAATTATTTGAATTAAATATATAGATTTAATAAGTTTATCTTATTAAAGGATTACAGTTCTGCTGCAGATATAAACTGGATATTTTTTTTGTTTGTTTGTTTGTTTTTTTTTTTGAGTTGGCGTCTCACTCCGTCGCCCAGACTGGAGTGCAGTGGCCGCTCCCGGCCACCGCAGCCTCGACCTGCTGGGCTGTGGCAATCCTTCCGCCTCAGCCTTCCGAGTAGCCGGAACTACAGGTGCACGCTACCACACCCGGCTAATTTTTTGATTTATTGTAGGGATGAGGTCTCGCTTGCCCAGGCGGGTCTCGAACCCGCGGGCTCAGGCAATCCACTCACCTCAGCCTCCCAAGGCATGGGATTACAGGCTGAGCCACTGAGCCCGGCTAAACTGGATATGTTTTATAGGGACATATTTTGTCAGTGTTAATTGTATAAATTGATTTTGTATTTATAGTAAGCAAGAACAAAAGAGAAGCTTTGAGGAAAACTAAGCATCAAGAGTTTTTGTTTTTTGATCCTCTTTATCTTAATAATGTATTTTGAAATCTAGACTTTGTTATAATTCAACTATTTCCCTTTTTCCCATAGTAGTATGGGACTAAATAAATTCTAATTTTTGAAGAATGATGAACTCATTTTGTTTAAAAAAATGTGAGTTAAAAAAAGCCAATATTTTCCAGCCAACTGAATGCTAATATTTCACAAGCTATTTATAATGTACTCTTATACATTTTAAATTCCTACTAGCTACCATGAAAGTTATGATAGGAAAAGCAAAAACAATGAACTGCATTTAAATATAAATTGAATGTGAATGTTTTTCTTTTAATACCCCTCTGACCTCATTTCTGTTAACCATAGAACATAATTTATCATGACAGTCATCATTTACTTTTTACCAGGTCTGTAATGAGAATATGCTGTGCGTGATTGTGCAATGCTATTATCCTAACCAATAAATAAGTTTCAATATGCTACTTACAGCTTGTTTCTACAGCTCACATTAATAAAAGGCTAAAGAAGCACAAGGATATTGTGAAATGCTTTACCATGTAAAACTGAAAATTCAATGTCTGATTTTAATATTTAGAGCTGCTAAACTTCACTCATATAATTAGAAGTTGGGATTGTTTATACTTTGGTAATTAAGTATTTTTCAATACGAGCAAAACATTTTTCAAGAGAAGAGAAAGTTGAGTCTGAATCTTACTGGTGTTTTTCTCCCATTTCACCTGTAAAGTTGTTGGTTATTTTTTAGAACACACCTTGCTGGTAGATGGAAAATAGATGCTTCTTTTTTGCAAATGAAGTGTAGAGTGCATAAGCTTTTAAAGCTCCCTTGGAAGAAGAAGTAGAATTCCAGGGCAAGATGCTTTTGTTCCTGAATGTATTTACCTTGTAAAACGCCACATCTCCACATTTTTAAATCTGCCCACCTTTCACACCAGATAAGCAGTGGAAACTTCAGTCTCCTGACTGACAAAGGGCCAAGAAGGTCTGTGCCACTATGTCACAGGAAGAATTGTCTAGGCTGGGTCCGTTTCCCCTACTCTTCTACTCTGCTTTTCTGATCTGCCTACCCTTTTCTTTACACTCATATATCATTTGCCTTTGGCAATGGAGAAAAACCTCAGTAGAAGGGGATTTTGTAAGCATTAGAACTGATATTGTAGATAGTGATGATAGTTTTAGAGTTATTCATTTGCTAAAGATTTCTCAGCATGGGTTTTCAACTAAATAGAAAACTTAGCCTGGATAGTCTTATGACTCAGAGCTGTTGTTATCTGTTGAGATCTGACAACTAAGTTCGAGAACTTGCCACTGTGCACTTACATTGGCATTTTTCTTTACCCAAAAACAAAGGAAATATTGAAAGGAAGACATTTGATGACATTTATGACATTGAGAGTAATATGACAATGGCTCTGATAGACATTTTAGAAAAAGAGTTCCCAAACTGCTTTGATGGGTAGGCTAGGCACGAGCACTGATGCATAGCTTCCCAAGGGCAGTACTTCAAAGGTGACTGTAGTGATATTCAGCAATGAGGTATGAAGCACTGCTTCTAGGATGAGTTTGTGAACTTAATTGTTGGACTACGTATATCTATGTAATCTCACAAATTAAGCTTACTCTGTATTATTGCTGTATTATTATTATCATTCTTATCCTGCAATAATTCTATAGCTTCCCTTTCCCTTTTTCTTTCTTTATTGTCAGCGAGTGACACTTCCAGCGAGATGGTGATGGGGTAGTTTTGTCCATGAGACCCTCTGCGAAAGATAACACCCATAAAGACTCTTGCTATCCCCTGAGGGCTGCTGCTCTTATTGTTGCCAACCAGCTCTTCACATGCTGCTTGGCTGCCACCTCGGCTGCTGCCTCAGCCACTGCCTCCGCCGCCACCACCACCACCACCACCACCACCACCACCACCGTCACCCCGCCCCTGCCTGAGGAGACCCACAGCTCCTGGACCCATGAAGACCCCCCAGCACTGCACTACTGAAACTGTCACTGCTGCTGCCACTGCCATGCCCCACCCTTCACCCAGAGCCAGGCTTGTGGAGCTCCTTTCACACACTGCTGAAGCTGTGGCTGCCACCACCATACTGTTACCTGCTCCCTCCCACCCTGGGTGGCCTCTGACTTCCACCCAGCCTGCCAAGTAGCCTAGTGTTAAGCTGGCCTGCACTGCCCAGCAGTCTCAGGCTGCAGTGGCAAAAGGGATCAGCTGGAGTTGTGAAACCAGCTCCCCCCAGCTCGGCTCATCTCCCAGCTTGGGATCCAAGGTAACAACATCAAAATGGGAGGGACAGAAGCCCCTCCCCTATGCTAGATACACACAGGCCAGATCTGAGTGGCAGATTTGGCAGGTAGCCCAGATCTGAACCACCCTCTACAGCAGGCCAGGGGCAACTTACCCTAACTGTGAACAATTCAACCAGCCACCAGCCTGCAATGAGAGCTAGAAATCAGAGCTGAAGGTACATTAGACTTAAAGGAAAAGTCTCAGAGTGTGCTTGATTCCCTTGTTTTAATTTTTTTTAATTCTTTGTTTGTCTTACCCGTCATTTTTCTCCTTTTTTCTCTCTTCTTATTATCAATAATGTTTTCATACTTGCTTTTTTCTGTTCATTTACTGACTTTATTCTACTCTATTTTTTTTCCCCTTTAGACCTCAAGTTTGTATAGGCGAATAGTACACCAATAAGGAGGTTGGTTAGCTTGTATGTCTGTACGATTGTATGTTTTAGTTTTTTAGTATGTTTGTTGGTTTGTTTATTGTTGTTGTTGTTGTTTTACTTGTATCTGTCTTTGTGTCTCTTTTCATTTGTTAGTCGGTACATTTGTCTGTTTTCCCTCTTACTCTTCTCTCTCTCCACCTCCCTCTTCCTCCCACTCCCTGTTCCATTCTTTTCCCTTTTCTTACCTCATTTTGCTTTCAGGGAGTAAATCTATAGCCCCACTGCATGGACAGATTACAAGGCAGTGGGAAGTGGGTTCAAGATTATCCATATACCTGTGTGGATACTGGGATCTACAGATAGATTTTGAATCACAACTCCCCCCCTCAGTTAAATCTCAAAACTGCAAAAAGGATCACCCCCAAACCTACAGTCCAGCTCCAGAATTGAAGAGAGCCAGAGGATATACATAAGGAAGAATAGGAGATTGAACAAACAGAAGTAAAAGCAACCCCTCCACCCATGAACAACAGAATTAAAGAAGACAGGGGGAGGTAAAAAAAAAAAAAAAAAGGAAAAAGTGAAAAGTGGGGAGGAAAACCAAAACAAATGAAGAAAAACCAAAAGAAGAATTTAGGTCTCACATAGACCCCTGGGAGGTCAGACACTGAGAAAACAGACATTGGAAAGCAAACAATGAAGAGCCCCCAGAATGACTGGTCACATACGACAGACCCAGACATCAAGACATTAATAGAGAGAATAAAAATAATTGAGGAGAGACAAGAGGAAAATAGGAAGGAGCTGATAACTGAAATAGCAGCAGTAAAGAATACTGTGATTGAAATAAATAACAAACTAATAAGCATGGAAAGCAGAATTAGCCAAGCAGAAGAAAGAATCTCAGAGCTTGAAGACCAAAATACAGAACTAACCCAAACTGTCAAAAACATAGAAAAGAAGTTTAAAAAGACAGAACAAAACCTACAAGAGATGGCTGATTACTTCAAGAGACTGAACCTAAGAGTAATTGGACTTCCTGTGGCAGAAAGAGAGACAGAGACCACCCTGGAACAAACATTCCATGAAATTATTCAAGAAAACTTCCCTCATCTCATCAGTGATGCAAAAACTCACAAAAGAGATTCAGAGAACACCTGCAAGACAACAAAAGAGAAGACAAACCCCCAGACACATAATAATTCACCTAAACAAAGTACGTATAAAAGGAAAAATCCTAAAGGCCGCAAGAGAAAAAGGTCAGACTATCTACCAGGGAAGACCAATTAGAATATCAGCAGGTTTATCTACAGAAACCCTTCAGGCTAGGAGAGCTTGGAGCCCAATCTTCAAAGTTCTCAAAGATAAACAATTTCAACCAAGAATAACCTGCCCAGCCAAACTAAGCTTCATCAGTGATGGAGAATTAAAATCTTTCCCAGACATTCAATCCCTAAGAAATTATGCTGCCTCCAGACCACCTCTACAAGAAACACTTAAGAAAGTATTAAACACAGAAAAAAAGGAGAAAAGAACGACAATGTTCTTCACAAGAGTATAGGGAAAAGATGGAAAACACACATGAATCA
>CAUYQG010007155.1:0-18887 GCA_963574415.1 Tarsius wallacei
AAACAAACAACATCTCCCTTATAGCGCCAACAACAGCAAAAACAACCAACACCCCCAAAACCAAAATTAAAAACCCAACCCAAAAAAAAAACAACGGGGGGGGGCGAGGGCCAGACCAAAAGGGAAGGAAGCGAGTTAGTAAATTAACATAACCAATCAAGCACACTTTGAGACTTTTCATTTAAGTTCAATGTCCTTTCAGTTCTGATTTCTGGCTGTTTTTTCCCCCCACACTGGCAAGTTTATTCAATGGGTCAGTTACACCTTTTGGTGTTGTTACCTTGAGTCGCCAGCAGGTGGTGCTGTCTCAGGCTCCAGGTGGTCTTTATCTCAGTTGCTTGTCTCATGGGGGGGCAGAGCCTGAGTGGGGGCCAGTCGGGAGTGGACTCACAGGAGGAGGTCCAAGGCTCACCAGGGAGTCAAAGCGGCAGTGGTGGTGGCAGTGGCAATGGCAGTGATCTTACCCTCAGCATATCCTGTGTGGAGGGGTGGATCACCTCAGGCACAGGCTGTGGAGGCAGCGATGGTTCCAGGACCACAGTGGCGTTGAAGGTGTCTGGCTGCAGCAGTGACAGCGAGGCGTTTCTGGACCATGGCAGCCAGCCGGCTGAGCTGCTTGAGGCGCCAGGGCGGGCTGCTGAGCCACTCGCAGATGCAGTGGCGGGGTGGAGCTGGGCCGAGCTGCTCACGGTGGTGGTGGGGCGGGGCCGAGCTGTGGCTGTGGAGGCGGTGGCGGCGGTGGCGGTGGTGGGGGGGGCAGGGCCGAGCCACTGGCGGATGTGGTGGTGGGGTGGAGCCGGGCCGAGCCCTTCACGGCGGCGGCAGGGCTGAGCTGTGGCGGCGGCGGCGGCGGCGGCAGCGGCGGCGGGGCGAACAGTTCGGGGCAGCGGCGAGCTGCCGTCCCACTGTAATGATCAGTGGTGGCAGCGGCAGCCGCGGCCTCTTCTACTGCCAGTCTGCTGTGATGTCTCTGCGGTGTCAGTGGCCGAGTTCCATGTAGGGAGCTCCCAGGGAGAGAGTCCAAGTCTTTCTGTGTCGCCATCTTGGCGAAAGCTCCCATGTATACTTTCAAGCATGTGCATATTTTCTGCAAGTGCTGCACATGCCTTGTGTTGGGAGACCTCAGTGTCGACCCTCTGAGTCCTATTCACACTCCTTTTGGAGTTGTTTTAGTTAGCCCAAACCTAGGTATTTTCACAAAAATGTTCCCATAAACATTGAGTTTTAATCTATATATATTACTGAAAGAGCTTCATGATTATAGTTGCATATATTTTCATATACATCAGCTATCTTATGCTATGCTTTTTAATGAAGCATTATTTTGTGCAAACATTTTCATGTTCTGGTATTATCCAAAGATTTATAATTTTGTAAAAAAAGAAAAATTAGATTCAATAAGCCATAATGGCAAATGCTATTCCAAATTTATTAAAAGCAAGTTTAGATTCAAGCTTACCCTCTATATACATTGTGTATCCCACTCAAAAGTTTATACTAGAAGAACAATATTACCTTTTATATTACCCTTTCCTAGAAGAAAAACACTTTGAGATGTGCCTCCTTTAGTGAATTTAAAATGTATGCAAAATATTCTTTCAAGTATTTTCGAGAGTAAGTAAAAAAAGTGTTTGAAAAGAGATGTTAACCTTCTGTTTTAAGGAAAATGATTCTGAGCATTCTCCTGGAGGTCCTCACTTTAGGATGGCTCTATTGCCATCCTTTCTCCCCTTGGAGCTGGGGTACAGGAGCAGTCTCCTCAGTATCCCAGCTCAGGCCTGTCTCCTTCTGAGAGCTAGTACATGCTCTCCAACTACAGCCTTGCAGAGTACGGTTAGATATTCCACACATGAACTCTAATAGACAACATTTGCAACAGGTTGTATAAAGCACTTAGAAGTGAGTGCATGATGTCAATATTCTGTGATATATCTTTACATTGTCTTCCTGTTTATATTTTACTATATTTTACTCATTTAGAAATGTATTTGCTGGTTGTGGGACTTTTATTTAAGGTAAAACTTGTACTGCACAATGTATCTTGTAGAAGCAGAAATGAATTTTAGCAGATGACCTATTTCCATAAGATGAGATTATTTAAAAGCAAAACATTAACTTTGGTCATATATTGCTTCATATTTTTGTCCCATCATTGCTTTTTTTTTCTTAATGAAAAAGCAACTATAGTGTCAGGTATGGTTAAAATATCGCAAAATCAGAAATTTTGAAACTCATGGGACTCAACCTTAAAACTAAATTTTTTCATTTAAAAAATCTGAATGGAAAACAGTTTGCTCTACTTTGAAATATACATTTAAGATGTGAATATTAAATTTAAAAAACAGTTATAGGTCGTTTTTTAATATTTTTAAAGCTTGACCAGAATCTTTCTAAGAAAGATGAAAATTAATCTTAAATACTTAAGTTAAAACATTTTATTTATTTATTTATTTATTTATTTATTTTTTGAGTTGGAGTCTCACTCCGTCACCCAGACTGGAGTGCAGTGGCCGCTCTCGGCCACCGCAGCCTTGACCTGCTGGGCTCCGGTGATCCTTCCGCCTCAGCCTTCCGAGTAGTCGGAACTGCAGGCGCACGCTACCACACCCGGCTAATTTTTTTTTTTTTTTTTTTTTATTGTAGAGATGAGGTCTCGCCTGCCCAGGCGGGTCTCGAACCTGCGGGCTAAGGCAATCCACTCACCTCAGCCTCCCAAGGTGCGGGATTACAGGCTGAGCCACCGAGCCCGGCTAGTTAAAACATTTTAATGAGCCAAGCCAAAGTTGACAAATTTCTAATTTTATCCATCTTCCTACATTTTACCCTTAAGTATTTGAAATATTCATGTATGAAAGCCAGCCCTGGTCATTTCACTACACTTAGTGCATAAACTGAAGTTGTATCAAAAGACATGACAAATAAACATTGCATATCCACTAACTCTTTCCTTGTGCTTTTGAAAATATTGAATTGTCTGAACATCTCAAGGGTTTGAAAGTTTCCAGTGAATGAAAACATATTCCAAATGAATTTGTTAGGCCTGTAAATTCCACTCTGAGTATGGTAATTAATTAAAGAATGACACAGTAATATATCTGTGTATACCATGACAATTGGAAGTATTAAAGTTTCAATTTCAACTTCCCATGTATCAAAAGGGAAGCAAGTATTTAAATATATTTAAATATTATGTTGGAAATAAATACTATGTTTTATTCAGACCCAGCCAGGCGGAGTTGATTAACTCAAAGTACTTGCTACTCTGGCATAACTGTTCTTTCCTCATTTTTCTTCTCTCTCTCTCCCTCTCCCCTTGAAAAAAAGGCCATGACATAGAAAACTATACTTTATGTATTTGTGTTAATAGCATTATTTATTATTTGTCAGATATCTGACTGAAGCTATTGGTTTTGATCTTTTTGAGTTTTTATAATGGGGTGCTGCAAAGCTGTGTACAATAAATGGCAAGGGTGGCGATTTACTGAACACAATTAGGAACAAAGAACTATAGAAAGCACAGGAACATTTTCAGAAATAGGTTTTATTATATTTCATAGGCATCACTCACTTTACTTTGGTGGATTTTAATATTCAAATCAAAATAAAATAATATTAATTCATAGTGCAGTACAGTTACAAAATTGTACCTTAAATAAAGAAAAGAAAAACTCATTTCATATTCAAAACTAGACCCTTTAAAAAATGTCTTATAATTTGTCTAAGAAAGACCTATGGTAAATATACAGATATAAAGTTTAATTCTGGTGAGTCAACAATAATTCTGCATTTTAATATAAATTATCAATTCATAGCTATAGAGGTAACAAACAAATTTCCCTCCCTTTTTAAAAACAAAAGATTCAAATAGTCAAAATTTCAGCAAGTAGGACTTAAAAACAACAACAACAACAACAACAATAACAACAACGAAGACATTATTGTCCAAGGAGTGTATACTTAGGAATTATCTCAAAGAACTTTAAAGGAAACAGTGTTATTTACCTTTAATTATAAAATTCTGAAAAAATAGCAAACAGAAATTTTATGGAGAGTAAAATCATCTCTAGAGATTGGAAATAATGATGGTTTTGTACAAATCTGAACTTTCATACACTGATTAGCTATGGTAATGTTTTAACAAAGAGTTTATAAGTGCCATTTTCTGTGTATTTATGTAATTTCAAAAAAAGACATTTCTGATTCTATTTCTGGCCATCACTTCAAGTAGAGGAATTTTTTTTTTCTTGACAGAATCAGAAACATGGGTAAACCTGGCCAAACTATTTAAATAGTTACAAGGCCAGAATACCTTAAAGTACTATTTTGTTATTGTTGCTACATTCAGTGCAACAGAATGTAATTCTAGAGTGATTTACTTACAAAGAGTATACTGATGGAAATTAAAAATTACTATAATCCTGTATAGTTTTTCCTTTATCTCAGCAAATAATTTGATCCAGTTAACTCTGTTCAATTAAAGGAATGATGCATGCCACCTGAAAAAATAAAAAGAAATATTTGTGAGTTTGTACTTTATGCTTTAATATGAAGCAGTTTTATTAAAGTAATATATTTTTAAAAACCAAAAACCAAAACCAAAACCAAAACAAAAAAAAACCTGAGCCAGAAAAACCTAGTAATTTCTCAGGGGGAAAAAATTTTGCTGAAAATTATTATTATTATTTTTTTGAGTTGTAGTCTCCATCTGTCGCCCAGAATGGAGTACAGTGGCATGCTCCCGGCCACCGCAGCCTCGACCTGCTGGGCTCCGGCAATCCTTCCACCTCAGCCTTCCAAGTATCTGGAACTACAGGCGCACGCTACCACACCCAGCTAAAAGTCTCTGAAAATTATTATTCTACTCATAAAGTTTTGGGATGACTTGTGTTCCTGATAGATTTTCGAAACACAGCTATAGTAAGTGTATGGCATATTCACACTTCATAGTTATGCTGAACCTGCCCCTAAGCTTGTCAAAAAGATGAAAGATTGAAATAAATTTGAAGATTTTTAAAATCTCCCAAACCATATGGTGGATATTAGTTTACTATACTTAAAATACTAGATAAAATATTTTTAAAGATTTTTATATTATTATCATGCCATTTAATTTTTAATATGGTTATTACATCTTGTTTCCTTTTTGTCTTTTATTTCTTATATTTAACAAATGCAAGAAAATAATTATTTTCTAAGTCTTCTGCAGTAAAATTAAACCAAAGCAATTCCAGGAAACAGGTTGTCACGATAAGTCAGGAAAATCAAAGTGAAGATTTAGTTATTTGCTTAATTTACTTCATTATCCTCATTTATTAAAACTAACAAAAAGTTATTAATAAGAGACATTTGGAAATGAGAAAATATTTATATCTACATAACTTGCAGGACACCAAAGTGAAAAAAAAGGGGCTTGGAGTAAGAAAGTTTCAATCTTAACTCAGGAATTTCCTATTGCAGGTTAAAGCCCGACCTTGTAGTTATTTTAAGCCAGGATTTCTTAGAGATGGTCTCTTAGTTATTTGGACATTATTGTGATGAATGGGCTATGCTCTTTAGAGTAGAGCAAAATGAATTGTTTAAAGAGCAGATCTCTTATAGAATAATTGAAAGCTTTGACTTCTCTTTAGTGACCATGTATGCTTGTGGTTTAGTGAATTTTTTTACATTACCAAGTTGTACTTTTTACATTTTATGACAGCTTAAGACTTCAACCAAATAAATGGAAAAAAATTCTTTCATTAGGATTTTTATGCCTAAACACTTTCTTACAGAATGAAATACTTGGGTGGTCTGTATGCGTGAGGTGGAGGTAGACAGTATATTTTGGTCTTTTAAAAACATAAACATATTATCTGGGCCGAAAGCTCAGGTGCCAAGCAGGAAGGATATTAACCCTATTGACTAACTGCAGGAAAGTGATCAGTGTGAAACTCTGTCCCATTATAAACAAACTTTCTTTGATTTTGAGATCTAGGGCTTAGAAGAAAAATAGGTTTGAAAAATTTAGGTCCACTGTTTTATATTGATCCTCTTCCAATGAAGAAATGATGGTGTTGGAGCTAAGGCTTGGAATTTCCTTTCTCTTTGATGGCGGAAAAGTTCTTTTAACCTGTATCTTAGTCTAATTAGCAATCACACACCAACATGAAAAATGACTACAAAATTTCTGTGAAGTACAGCATGAACAGACCCTGCAAGCAACTTTCTCTTTATGACCATGTACCATGTTTAATTTTAATGGTTACACTTACCATTATATCCAGGATTAGTTTTAGTTGAAGATGTTCACTGTTGATTAGTTTCCTCTGGAATACATTTCATGTTGCCTAAAATATTTGTATATCTCCTTATAAAGTAATGTCAAAATAAAATTAAGCATTATTCTAATTTTCCTGGATATAGATATGGTTGTTTGACAATATGTGTCTATAAATTGTGCTTATGTGAGAGTATACACTACCATCCTACCTTTATTCAGCAGAGATTTATAAAATGAGTTTTAAATTTTGATCTTTATTTTAGCTCATACAGTTAAAAATAAGTACTATTCCTTTTCATTTGTTAAAAGTTTGTGTCAAAAATGGGTAGTTAGGGACTCCTTGGTGACCCATTACAAAGTAATTCTTATATTTCTACTTTTCTATTTAGGGCATGGGAACCCTAATGTCCCTTCTGTCTCAAGAGTAAAAGCCATACTGAGAGAGAAAATAGGTGAGGAGCCAGTAGGAATTCATTTCTTTGAAACAAAGGGGCCGTTTGACAGTAAGAAAGAAATTTAAATTAAATATACATTAAATGAAAGTTATGAAATTCAATCATTTCTAGAGTAAAAAAAGAAAACATACACTGAAAAATGTGAAAAAACAAACATTGCCAAAGTACCTTGAGCTATAGTTCTTCTTTAGTAATTGTATCAAAGATTCATTTCTTTAAAAAAAAATAAGTTCCTATAAATGAATACTTTAAAAGTTTTCCTATGTGAAACAAATTATATAGATTTAAAAAATCTTACTGGTTTCATTAAAAATACATTATATGGAACTCTCTTAGTCACAATGGAAAACAAAAGGATGATTTTATTGTATTATCTAAGTTACGATAGCTAAATTTTTTTTACTATTTATATTTTAACCAAAAACTACACATCGATGAGAGTACTTAAGTGTTCTATATACATTTTGGGATGATCACAAGGGCAATTTTCAAAATAAATTATGTTGACAAAAGAAAACCTTATGAAATCTTTTGCAATAAAATGTTTTGCAAAGGAGTCGTGTCAACAATTTTTGAATTGTTGCAAAATTTATAATTTAGCAAACGATTTGCTCAGAACAACTGTAAATTTAAAGAGTTTAAAGAAGGACAAACATGATTACAATCATTTTACCAAAACCCTATAGAAGAGATATTTTCATTATGTAGAATTGTTTGGGGTAGAAGTAAATGGGGATTGAGAGAATTAGGGGTGAGGCAGTAACACTTTTCCAGACTTTCTTTAAGGGAGCCACCTCTAAAGTTCACAGATCACACTACAACCCAGATTTTCTCTATTAGGATTTCATTCAGCTTGAGGGTTTTCTTCCCTCCCACCTTCCTCCCCTTCTCCTACCCTCCTTTACCTCCAGGACAGCTGGAAACTGACCAAAAAAAACTTCTGCCTTCGTTTAAAAATTCTTTTCTTTATCAGTGGGATTCTAGACAAAGTGGTTTAATATTGCAAGTGTGCGAGAAGTAAGAGCATTGTAAAATGCAGGCGTGAGCGTGCAGCTGAGCGACAATGCTGCCCCGCTCTTGGACTTTAAAAGCGTAATACAGAGATGTACATATGGGGAGAGCTAAGAATAGAGGTTTCTGTTGCCTGATTTATGCAGTTGCCGATTCAGGACATAGTGGGTTGGCACGCTCACTGTCTGGTGGGCAACAATTGACAGGTTCTTCTTTTATTGTTAGGTACTATTATTCCTGGTATGCATATTGTACAAGTTAATATTCAGAAAACCACTATCCATATCGCATTTAAAAATTAGCAAGTATTCTTTACTCTTGGGGCAAAATGACTTCAGTTCTGGGATGTTAAAAGTTATACATACAGCCCTCATCGTTATAAGTTTTTAAGTCTTTGAGTCTTTAACTTCAACAATGCAAAACTAGCCTCATTAAGTTATTCTTAAGTGTCTGGGGTGTGTTTTCTCATATTTCATTTTGCCTTTAAACTTGAGAAACACTTGAATTATCAATGTTCAGAAATCAAAAAAGCCTGGTAATTCACTGTGTACCCAACAATGTTGTTGTGTTAAATGCACCCCCGCCCACCACACATGCTTCTGCTGCTCCTGTGACACTCATGCATGCGGTTGCTCCCACTTGGGGTCTCCTGGCAGCAGACCAGGAGAGTGTCAAGCAGGCATTACCCGCGGGTCTTCTGTTTGGCAGTCTCTTCTCGCCTGGGTCCCCGAGGGATTCTTGGTCCCTAGTGTGCAAAACCTGTGGAGAAAAACAATGGATATGAGATTCACAAAAAGAGCAAACCAATGTCTTCTCCTTGGAAACAGTCCATTCTGTCCCTTGCCGTTCATGGTGTCGTTCTGCCTGGTCCAGTCTAACCGATGTGCAGACAGCTGTACAACGGCATTGTCCTTAACAGGTAGTCTGAAGACTGGGCAAAGGAGCAGGGCTCCAGAAGCTTCCTTCTGTGTACTCAGGCTCCTCTCAGTCCATGAAAGAGCCTGGCATCCTGCACCAGGAGCTGCCTTCGGCTCTCCCAATTCTGCTTCTCTCACTGAGACACACTCAAGGGCTGTGATTTCCAGTCTTGACGTGGCACATTTGCTGCAGACGGGGAACTGGCAATGAATTTAGGACCAAGAAAAAGGGGGGAGGGCTGGGCTGGGGAGTCCCTTATGTCACCATGGGGAGGCTTGGATATGCGCTGTGCTGCTGTAGAGACCGCTAAAATCTCCTGCTATCAGATATAGGTCTGTGCATAAAATGGTACCAGATGTTTTAGTGTAATGTTAAGCAGTCATTTCATCTGCAGGCTGGAGTTTTTCCCTCAACTGCACAGGAGGTGGGCCCCAGTATGGAAAAGCTGTAAAAAAAAGTCAAGATGTGCAGTTCTGTGACCAACCGAAAGTGAGTTAGTATAAAAGCACACATTTACTGTCCGATCCAGGCTAGAGGAGTGATCTGAAGATAGGAGTAGATAAAATAATAAACAGAAAGTTGGGCGCTGGAAGGCAGAGCTCATTTGGAAACCTTTTGAGTTTTCCTGTGGTACTTTATTTTCTGGTGTTTCACTCATGGTAAAAGGCAGATAAGGTATTTCTTTCCCTCTCTTTCTCTCCCCCCCACCACCCACCAACCTGGCACCCCCCCACCTGTTGGCTCTGTCAGCGCTTACAGACTGCTCTAGATTTGAACAGTGATTATAGCCACTTCCCGAAAGTGAAGCCTCCATGAAAAGTCTGGAGAAATGTTCTTTGTCATGGCACCCACATGAGTAATTAGTTCCGTATGTGGCCTTCCCGGTTTCCCTCAGCTATTTTGGCTGCCTTTCCAAATGCTGTGCTATAGCTTGACCTAAAGTGGATGCTTGATTTCAAGCATCCACTATAAAATAACAACTCTGGTCTCTTAACAAGTTGCCTCTGGTAAATCCATGCTGCTAGGTATAAAATTGTTTTTCACTGGTAGTTCCTGATTCTATTTTAATGCTCTTGTTTTTATGGTACTCTGCTGCTTAGTTTTATTTCTGGTTAACTAAATCTGTTGAAATTTTGCCAAGTATCGCTTGATCAAAGGTTTTGTCAGCCGTTGTTGAGTCTGTTGTCAGCTATATGTACTGTTGAATATCATGAATATACAGTTCTCTGACATTCCCTCCACAGAATTCTGATTGAAGTTAGAGATGCCACAAACAAGAGCTTGATTAACTGCCCTTCTGTAGATCAAAATATGAGAAAATTTCTAGGTGACTTTTATATTTAATTTGACTAACTGAACTGAGAAACTTAGTATTTTTCAAAGAATTATAGTCAAGGCAATTCATTTCTACTGGCCTTCTCAATACTTTTTAGAAGTAGAAAAATACACCTCTTTAATATATGTTGAATATTTCAAAAAGCTTCAAGTGAGAACTGGCTTAAAGCATTCAGTTTTCATAAAGTTACTTCTTTTGAATTAATGTACCCAGGAGTTCAAAAGTTATGACAAGTCTTGGTAGTCTTGTCAGAAAGATTAAAAAAGATAAGAATGCAATATTTAGTATTTTAGAATGGAACAAAGAGATTAGTACTGGGTTCATCCTTAACAGAGAGGTTTAAGTTGCAATGAAAATCAGAGTAATTGCTTCACATAACTGTACTTTTGCCTCCATAGCTTGTCTTAAAGGCCTAGTCCATAGTACTTAAGCCCAGTGTGATCCAATTTCTATTTTTCCCATTTTTCCTTTGGAATACCCACCCCTCTTCTAGTGCTTCCAGTTGACTAAAGTGTTTACTGGAAATAATGCACACGTGACTAAATACCATCTAATAGTTTTATTACACGTGGATACCAGCTCTGTCCTTTTAAAAGTATCCATGTGTTTACTCATGTCAAGTCATCAAGTCACCATGGAGGAGCCATGAGCCAATGAGCCAATTGTCAACAGGAGTCCAGCATTCCAGGAGCAGGTCTGCTTCTGCCACTGAGAGTGAAAGCCTTTCTTCTGCCCACTTCTGTTTATATTGATTAGACGTGCCTTGGGAATTTTTGTTAAGACAAATGAAAGGTGGTTCTGATCAAGCTGCTCCATGATTTCTTCTTAGTTCATACATCTATACTTTATCTAATGGTTCTACCTACACCAAATAGAAATTTTATGGTGTTTTAATCAATGGACTTGAGTTTATACTTACCTTTATGGCTTTTGAAACATTTAAGTTATCTTTGCATATTCAACTATAAAGATTGTGTTCCTTTTTGAATACACACCCCTCTTCTTGTGCTTCCAGTTAACTGAATATTATAGAGTTATCTTTCTTCCAAATAGTTCAACACATATTTATTCTTTCCCACTCATGTGCTAGTCATAATACCAGGGACTGGGCATGTAAAGATTAAGATCTGCCTCCTGCCCTCAAAGAGCTCAAACTTATATAGAATGTTAGGGGCCTCATATAGGACCAATTTCAGCTTGAAATATGTCAGGCCACTATGGAATGTCCTTGGCATTGTTTTAGAAATGGTTTGGTGACTTTTCTTATGGCTGTAAAGATATCAATTGAGTACTTGAAATGTTTTGGGCCCTAGAAAGTAAGTTAACATGATAAAGACTTGACTTTGAGAAAATAAAGTTATTTAAATTTCTTACTTCAAAAGTTTTTGGTCAAAGTGATTATCAAACAAATAGATGGCTTAGGGAGACTACAAAATTTGCTCTATTTAAAAATGTGACTGAAAGGAAACACTGTTTAAGTTAGTTATCATTCCCAAGTTTGATAAACTTTTATGACTTTGGAAATTCTCAAATTCAAACCAGGACTGAGAGTTGTTTCTATGTGCCTATAAAGAAGCAGGGTTCCTAGTGTTTGCAATTATTTTGTGATCTCCAGATATATGTATTTCAACTACTATTATGTAGTTTACAATTGTTTTTGTTTCAAGGTTGGTGTGCAGGCATTAAACAAGTTCCAACAATAGAGAAGTATGTGAAAATAAGTTGTCATCCCTTCCAACCTCCTAACCTTTCTGTCTTCCCAAATTAATGGTAATAGTTTGCCATGATTCCTTCTGCTACCTTCTTATTGGTCATTTTACAACCTCTTTGTAGGTTACAGCATTTTTTCACATATGTATTAGTTTCTTATAATAACCGTATAGTATAGATATTATTATCACCCCCATTTTATTGATGATAAAATCAAGGTTCAGTGAGGTTAAACATACTACTTCTTGAAATTACAGACTCAGAGTCATTTTTTTTTTTCTGACTCAAATGTCTGTACCCAGAAGCATACTGTCAGTCCACAGAGATCATTTTCCCCCTACTTAATTCTTACAACACTTGTATTTCCTGCTATTAAAATGTCAGTTAATTATCTGCTGCCCTTTCATAGTTTTGTACAGAAATGTTACCTGTGCTATTTGTTATTTAATGTATTCAAATTTTTTCTTCAAATAGTATATAAGCTAATTGAAAGCAGAAACAGTATCTTTATGTTTTGTTTGACTGGCCCATAAAAGGTCATTCAGTAAATTGTTGAAAAAATGATAAAAGCTACACAGTATGCTTGTGGGTTCTGAGCAAAGCTTTATCATGATAATAACTCAAGCATCGTAACTGTCATATATCTTTTATTCCACAAGGAAAATATAGTAAAAGTTTAACATTTAGGTATATGTGTTGCAGCTAGTACTAGATTGGACTATCTTTTTAAAAATAATTGTAAACATTGGACCAACCAACTTTCCTGGCTTGTTTTTGGCCTTCTAATCTTCTGGAAGCATCCTGTGCAGCTATCAGTCATACAATCCTGTGTGAAAAGCAAGATCTAACCAATTTGGGATGTTTCCTCTCTTGTTGTTCTCTCCTTCCAGTTTGTAGCTGAGATAAAAATCTAACTGATCTAAGTTCATTGCAAATTAGAGAAGACATTCCCACTTAGTTTGGCTTTATGTTGTGTGGTTTAGAATTAACAACAACAAAAAAATTGGAGGCAATGCAATCACCTAACTTCCTGCATTTGCTATTTTGTTAGAACCCAAGGGACTAGATTTGTTGTAGCAAGTTTCCCACTTTTCTTCCCTTCTCTGACTCACAAACAAATGGCAGCCCTCAGATCATTGCTGTGAAGTGCCTGCTTAGGCAGAGATGTAACTCCAGCCTATAAAATAGAGGAGAAATATTCTAAAAGAGTTAAGAGATTTCTCTTCAATGACTGAAAAATAAGTTAAAACAGCTATAAATCATACACTTAATGCAACTGATTTTACAATCTCCAGGAAGCTTGCAAAAGCCAAAGATTGTGAGAGAATTGACTTTAAAACATACATTTACAAATGCATATTTTGTTTTGTCTGTCTCTAAAATTTCCATTGCCTAGTCTGTTTACTTAGAAATAAACTTCTAACCAAAAGCAGTATGTATTTTATGAACATTCTTTTCTCAAATCAATGGGGAAAGATAATGCTACATCTGTGAGCATAAAACTGGCATGCACAGCAGCCATTTTTATATTTCAGTAACATAATACATCCAGAGACAAGCCTTTGAAACTTTGGCTCTATGAATACCAGTCCCAAAAGGTAAATACATGATTTGTGACTCCAGTAAACTTTGAAGCACTGTCATGAAGTCTTTAGGGGAAGGCAAGATAAAGGGTTTAGAAGATCATTCCTGGCCTCCTCAGGCAGCTGTTAAGTGAGAGCATACTAGGAATGCAGTTTGCTGCCTGCTGTCACCCTCAAGAGCTTCTGAGCATCATCTGAATGCTGTGTTCTGTGAATTTTCACCAAATTCCACATTAAAGTCAGACTTTAAAATGAGTCCTGGCTTACTTGGACAAGAGAAACATGGTATCCTCAGATGACTAACAGTTTCAGAATATGGACTTCTGATGTCTTTTGGCAATCATCAAAGTTTTATTACCTTAGTGCGACTCAGAAGCAACCATGCATGATATTAAAAAAAAAAATTTGTATGTGTGTCACATAAAGACTCAGAAACGTTTTTTTTTTTTTTTTTTTTGCAGGTGTAGAGAAAGTACGCTTTTTGTGAATGGGAGCACAATTTAAGCATAGTGGTCTCAAGGAAATGTGTGTGAGGGAAACTTTCTGCTCTACTCGGAATACCTGCAGTTATGCAGGAGATGATTTTAAAAGCTCCACATCTTTAAGTAATGATAGGCACACTTGCATACTACTCAGCACATTGTCTTTATTTTAGAATTTTAATCCCCTGGTCTACACAAAAGGGGAAACCCAAGTAACATGAACTTCTTAAAGGACTTCATCCTACATCCAACATAAAACCTATTGAGTCATGTACATTATAGACACTTTACCTGGCTTCTCAATTTTGTTCAATTTCCAGAGGATTTATTCAAGCTTCCAGGGACATATGAAACCATATTAAAATATGTCTATTCATTCCAAAATGGGAGTTTGCTTTACTTTTGCATATCAAAAAGAAAACCCACTTGGTTTATAAGTTGGTTCATGTTGGAAAGTTATTTTACATGTTGCAAATAAGAATCACATACCTTTATAAGCTATTTGAACATTAATTAACCCAAAATGGCTTCAATTTTCCCAAACCATCAGATTATGTCACATCCGTGTCACTCAGGACTACAGTATAAAAGTTGTTGAAAAAATAAAATATGCCGTGTTCTGGTTTTAGAGGTTTGTTTTGTTAATAGAATACTTTATTTTGCCCACTTATTTTATGCCACATACTGGTGTTTTCCATATGTAATATGATTTACCCCAATAGTGGGGAAAGGTGGGATTCCCATGGCTATAGCTGGAGAAGCCAAGTCAAAGATGTAGTGTCCTGTGAGCTTTCCAGAGGTAGCTGACACAAGTGTGAATTCTAGCTTCACAGCTGGTTATGATGCAAACTTGGCAAGTTGTTTAACTGTTCTGAGATATATTCTCCTCATCTGTAATAAAGGCTTTCTGAGGATTAAAGGGGTTAATGTGTGAGAAGAGCTTCAAGAACAGTCTGACCCAGAGCTAAACCTCATCCGGGGGGACTGCTGATCCCCCCAGGCACCCAGCCTTCATTCATTGCTGACCTTGAGGTCCTGTGGTGCCAAAGCTCAGCAATTGCAACAGTAAATACTGCTCAGGAAGGGAGTATGCTGTTAATTAGCCCATTGGATAAATTCAGGAAAAACTCAGGAAGGAAGTATGCTGTTCATTAGCCCATTGGCTCAAGGTGTTCACTAGCCCATTGGGTAACTCCACTGTGATTATGAAATGCGAGTGAAAATAGAAGATGATGTTGGATTCTGAAAGAAAAATATCAGGATTATTTTATAAACACTGTAATGGAAGCTGACTCTTTAAAATAGCCCTGTGGAGAATCTTTTTGAAAAGTAGTCATAACCTGTCTCACCTTTGAGTTTATCTGGTTGTATTACAGATGCATATGAATGGAAATATATATGTGTGTGTGTGTGTGTGTGTGTATCTATATGTATATATGAATTTTGTATGTATCAATGTGTGTGAGCATATGTATATGTAAATATGGATATACATAAGTGTATGTGTATATATATTTAAGGTAAAACAAATAGTCTCTATGTGAGAATTGTCAGAGTAAATCATTTTCTTGTCTTAAAGTGGCATATTTTTTAAACTTAGAAAATATGCAAAGTTTTGTAGTCTTAGACATTAGTGTGTGCACATTTCAGTCTTTTTTTCTTAATTGTTCCTGTTGGAATTTTATCACAATAGTTGAAAATTAACAAAGAAATATTAGGTAAGAAATGCCTTTGTAATTTTGTAAATGCAGCATCTTAGGGAGACTGATTACTATACATGTAGAGCTATCACTTGATTGCATTGAAAAACTACACACACATTTTGTGCTCTATATTGGTTCATTTCTCTTTGGAGAATAGTCATTTTACTCCCAAACTTCTGCTCTATAACAAATTGTTTTTCTCTGGCACAGTTCAATTTATATTTCTTCTTAGGTTCTTCAAGAAAGAATTAGCCTTAGATTTCATTGACTAGAATGGATTATGATTGCTTTTGAAATAATGTTTTGCTGGAAAACTAGTAGATTTTAAAATATATTTTTTCTCCATTGAGAAGATTTGGGGTGACCAGATGCTTCCTGGTCAGTGTGCATGGCGACTGTTGGAGTAGGTGCATGAGTAGGCGTTTCCAGGGCCTCGGGTAGTTACCACTGAGGAACATATGGATTGTTGTTAGTTTGTTTTCAAGGTTTCTGAAGAGAGAACACAAGAGTGAGGATAAGTAGCATAAAAGGTTTTTGGGGACTTTTTCGGAAGTGCTTGCCTTCTTTCAATAGTGAAGCCAGTTTGAGGATAGTGGAGTTCCCTCCCTTTTTTGTGATTCCAGACCTGAAGTTTTCAGTACTGTATTTCAATTGGTTAATCTTTGGAAAGTTGAGTTCTTTTCTTTTTTTTTTACTTTTAGCTAAGAGCAAGAAAGCTAGTGGGAGTTGATTTTCCAGTAAATTTTGCCCTATCTGTTTTGTAAGTCAGTCTGAATTTTAGTTCTATCTTTGCCTTCAGATCATAAAATAATGGGTATTGGTCACCCAGGAATGTTAATATCAGTTAGGTTGGACACAAGTTGAGTTAATATCAGCTCTAACTATTTTATTTTTATTTAAATCTATTTTGCTAGATCATATGTTGTAGATTCATCTAAATTAGATGAATACCACTTTGTTGTACTCCTATGTTATATCATTTTCAATGTATATACATGTGTGTGTCTATATATGCAAGTTTTCTGAGTATATCAAATTCTCCACTTAAAACTGCCATTTCCATGGTACGTGACTCCTTCATGTTCAATATAGAAGCATTTCAATGAGATTTTTGTATATGTGCATGCTGACAGAAACTGTTTGGAAGGGTCATATTAAAAACTGTTTTAACTATGTAGGATGGATTTCATAATAGCTACTAATGTATAGTCAGATTGTCAAGTAGAAGCTTAATTAGCATTCACAATGAAAAATCTAAAGCCACTTTTCACTGCCTACAGCAGATGTTTGATTTAGTGTTTGTACAGAATTAGTAAGTTATATTTAATCTCAAAATTTCACCTTTCTTGAACAAATTCCACTTATTTGAAGTTAAATTAAGCCTTTGCTTTTTTGGATTCAGCTGAGATATCAGAGAAGGAACACCAGAATTAATGGACTCAAGTTCAGTTCTGCCATTTCCTCACTGGTCAAATGGCACCAAAATACCTACCTCGGAGGTGGTTGGGAAGCCTAATTAGAGGATATGGATAAAATACATTGGGATGCTTTTGAAAACATTGTGCAACAGTTCACATGGCAACTGCAGAATTGTCATGACATTGCCTTGGGGCAGGTGGTTATGGCATTGTAGCAAATACCATTTCCTACCTTGGTGACCCCTTCATGGACATTTGCATAGTAGGAGCAGAGAATGTGAAGGGATTACACGGTCAAATGGCAGTATGTGATAATTTTCCATACTGTTTCAATCAAGTGATCAAAAATTCATAAAACAGCATTTTAAAAATGATTTTTGTCCCTTTCTTCTCCTCTTCTCCACTATTTCATCTTCCCTCTCTACTTCTCTTTAGCTTAGTCTGAGATTTTCTGTAACTCCCCTCTCTTCTCTCCAGCTCCTAGGATTCTTGTTTCTTTTTTATAACACAAAGTTGGAATTGAACTATCAGTGAAAATGTGTTAGATTTTGTATCTTCTTAAGTTTTCAATCAGATGAATTTAACTCTGTGTTTGCAATGCTTAAAAACCAAATAACTCCCAAACTAAATTGCTTTTATACTTCCATGTGGCCTTTGAAGTAATTTTTCTATGTATCAGTGGCTTTTGGTTTGTTTAACCATCAAATATCAGAGGGGCAGAGACAGAATGGTAACGTTATAGAATGATCACACTCTTATTTTAGAACAACTTTCCCTGTCTCCAAAGAATATCATATGCCAAATATTTCCGGATAACTCATACAAACCTTATTGCTTGCTCTGTCCATCTACCCATTTGTTGCCTGTTCCCTGCTGATTCTTTGTAAACTATTGTTTATCTGGTCCTGACATTTATATCTTATCTTTCTAACTTAATTGTAAGCTCCATGAGGGCAAGGGCTGTGCCTATAGTTTCTCTTTTTAATTTTTCTATTTTAAAGATGTGGGGTACAAGTCAGCATTAGGTATACAGATGTTCATTATGCAGGTACCCTTGTTGATGAGGTGTGCCTCCCTCCTGCAGATTCCCACAACTGCCAATCCCACATCTCCACATCTCTCTCCCTCTCCCCCTCCTCCCCCAGGCAGTTTCTATGTATGTCCCACAATGGTTTCCCAGATGGAATCAGGTGAATAGACATGCACTGATCAATCTGAAGTTTTCCTGAATGGAGTCAGAAAGGGAATTCCTTCTTAAGTAAGTGCCAACACCACTAGAACTCACCTTCTTAGATTATATTATATAACATTTTTTACCTGTATAAATACTTTAAAACTGCAATAAAGAATGCCACAATACATAGGCAATTTGTAGCACATTTGAGGGTTTAGGTTATGTCACAAAATGCTATAGATGCAACTTACTTAAAAATCACTCAAGGATGAAATTTTTAGATAAATGACTGCTGAGAATCTACTGCCAGGAGAAATGGGGAAACCATATGAAATTTACTACATAAAGAAATCTGGGTTCATTTCTGTATTATTTTGTGTTAGCAGGAAGAAGATAAGCAAGCTGTTTAAAACTAAAGTGATTGGTAAAGGGAGTCAATTTTCAAATACCAGATCATAAATGTATTTTGGAATTTGTGAAATTTAATTCCATCACATAGGATCCTTTCAGGAGGGAGAAAATGTGTTGAGTCTTCTGGTGTTAGATCTCTCAGTGTAATGTATGAGTAATTTTGCTTTCTGTTGATGTAGCATAATAATACACTAGAACATTTGCTACAGTTGAAATAAAAATGAAAGTTTCATTCTAGTCTTTGGTAGGCAGAAATCATTTTCAGAATGAGAAGAAGGAAGGAAGCAGGAACACTTTCTCTCTCTCTCTTTTTTAAAACTTAAGATCATCCCTTTTAGGAAGAGAAGAATTTTAATCTAGTATTTTAAATTGAGAAAGATGGAATTATCCCCAAATCATTTTATGAAGCTAACATCACACTGATACC
>CAUYQG010007163.1:0-13611 GCA_963574415.1 Tarsius wallacei
TTTTTGAGTTGGCGTCTCACTCCGTCGCCCAGACTGGAGTGCAGTGGCCGCTCCCGGCCACCGCAGCCTCGACCTGCTGGGCTCCGGCGATCCTTCCGCCTCAGCCTTCCGAGTAGCCGGAACTACAGGCATGCGCTACCATGCCCGGCAATCCACTCACCTCAGCCTCCCAAGGCGTGGGATTACAGGCTGAGCCACCAAGCCCAGCTTCCATTTATTTTATTTGAGTTGGAGTCTCACTTCATCGCCCAGGCTGGAGTGCAATGGCATGCTCATAGTCACCTCAGTGTTGACCTGCTGGGCTCCAGCGATACTTCCACCTTAGTCTTCCAAGTAGCTAGAACTAGAGTGCATGCTACCATGCCTGGCTAATTTTTTGATTTATTGTAGAGAAGAGGTTTCACCATGTTGCTCAGGCTGGTCTTGAACCCATGGGCCCAGGCAATCCTCTTGCCTCGGCCTCCCAAAGTGCTGGGATTACAGTCTTGAGCCACCACATTTTTAAAAAGAGCGTAAGAAGGATTGATATTAATTTTTATTTAAATATTTGGTAGAATTTTACTGTGAAGCCATTTGTTTTTGGACTTTTCTTCCCAAAGAGGCTTTTAGTTACTACTTCAAACAGATCTGAAGGAAGAAATAGGCAGCAATATGGTAAAAATAAGGGACTTCGATACCCTTCTTTCAACAGTGGATACATTATCCAGACAGAAAATCAATAAGGAACCATTGTACTTGAACTATACTTTAGATCAAATACACCTAACAGACATATAAAGAACATAGCATTCAATAGCAGCAGAAAATACATTCTTCTCAAGTGCACATGGAACATTATCCAAGATAGATCATATGTTAAGGCACAAGTCTTAACAAATTCAAGAAGATTAAAATAATATAAAGTATCTTTTATGACTCTAATGGTATAAAACTAGAAGTCAACAGGAAGAAACTAGAAAATTCACAAAATGTGGAAATTAAACAAAACTCATTAAAGTTAAACAAACACTGTTGAATAAGTGGATCAAAGAAGAAATTAAAAGTGAAAATAAAACATATCTGAGGCAAACAAAAATAAAAATACAACCTACCAAAACTTATGAAATGTAGCAAAAGCAGTTCTGAGGGAAATTTATAGTGATAGATGCCTACATTTCAAAAGAATACCTCAAATAAACAACCTAGCATCTTACCTCAAAGAACTAGAAAAATGATAAACTAAACTCAGAGCTAGCAGAAGGAAGAAAATAATATAGAAGATCGAAGCAGAAATAAATCAGGGAATAGAAAAACTAGAAAAAATAAACAAACCAGGGAATTTTTTAAATAAACAAAACCAACAAACCCTTAGCTGAACCAACTATGAAAAAAAGCAAGAAGACTCAAACAAAATTAGAAATGAAAGTTGAGACATTAAAGAAACACCTCAGAAGTTAAAAGGCTGATAAGTGACTATTATAACCAAATACATGCCAATAAACTGTATAATCTAGAGGAAATAGATGATTTCCCAAAAACACACAACATACCAAAATTGAATCAGGAGGAAATAAAAAACTTGAAAAGACTAATAAATTTGAGAATTAAAAAATTTACAAACCAATTTAAAAATAGACCAAAGACCTTAACATATATATTATCAAAGAAGATATGCAAATGACAAATTATAAAAAGATGCTTCATGTCTTACGTCATCAGGGAAATACAAATTAAAACAACAAAGAACATCAGTGTTCTGTTAGAACATCACACAGCTGTTAGGTGTCCAAACTGCAGAACACTGACAACTCCATGTGCTAACAAGGATGTGGAGCAACAGGGACTCTCATTCGTTTGTTGGGAATGCAGAATGGTACAGCTACTGTGAAAGACTGTTCAGCAGGATCTTACAAAACTGAACATACCCTTACCTGATCCAGCAATCATGCTCCTTGTTATTTACCCAAGGAACCAAAACTTATGTCCACACAAACTTATGTCCACATGGATGTTTTATAGCAGCTTTGTTCATAATTGCCATCACTTGAAAGCAGCCAAGATGTCCTTCAGTGGGTGAACGGATAAATAAATTGTGGTGGATCCAGACAATAGAATATTATACAATGCTAAAGAGAAATAAGTTATCAAGTCATGAGTAGACATGGGGAAACCTTAAATGCATGTTCCTAAGTGAAAGAAGTCAATCTGAAAAGAACACATACTATATGATTCCACTATATGACATGAAAAAGAAAAAAAAAACGATGGAGACAGTAAAAAGATCAGTGGTTTCCAGGGATTAAGGATTAAATAGGCGGAGTGCAGAGGATTTTTAAGGTAGTGAAACTACTCTGTATGATACTATAATGATGGATACATGTCATAATAAATTTATCCAAACCCATGGAATATGCATTAGAGTAAGCCCTAATATAAACTATGCACTTTGGGTGATAAAGATGTGTCAATGTAGGTTCATCATTTACAACAAAGGTACCACCCTAGTGGGGGATGTTGATAATAGGGAAGGCTATCTATCTATGGGGGCAGAGTATATATGGAAAAATCTCTGTATATGGAAAATCTCTGTACCTTCTTTCAATTTTGTTATGAATCTAAAACTGCTCTAAAGAATAGTCTATTAAAAAAATACTACTGCTCACACTGGAACAGTTGCATACCATTGGTAAGGGTCCCTGTTTAAAATACATGCTAATATGAAAGAATAAGTTTACAGCCAAAACTCATTTTTAAAGCTGGTTTATCTCCAAATGTCTTGAGTGTTTTATTACTGTTATTATAAATGCCCTTTAATGCAGGCCTTCTCATTCATTATCTTGGAGAGTTCCAAAGTGAGATGAAAAACAACAGTTTCTTGACAAGCTTACAGACTTTAAAGCCGATGGAGTGGGTGGAAGAAATGGGTGTTGCAAAGCTTTATAGGCATCAATAGGATTGCTTTATTCTGAGATGATGATATAAATAAGCCTTTTCAAAAGCTTCATTGAATCTATCATGAAAATTGCCATGTCAATTTGCAGAACTCGATAACCTTTGGACCTTGGGCAAAAATAATACATTGCCCAGCAAAACTTGAGCCAAAACTTTTACTGGCAAGTTCATGAATTTCTAAAGCTTTACTGTGGAAATTTCTAAAAAGGCAATCCTTAAACTAGCATTTTTGTGTTGTCTGTTTTAACCTGAGAAAATGCATTTTTTTCTTAAGAAAGTAGGGAGGGAATTGATGTTTTATGTATACTATGTGCTAAGTACTTAACATAAATGATCTCATTTAATCCTAAAAACACATTCATGTGGTCAGTATAATCTCTGTTTTAGATGTAAGGAGACTCAGGCACAGAGAATAAGTAGCTAAGGCTTACATAGTACTGTGCGTTAGGCAATATTTCAAATACTTTTAGCTTGTGTTGACACATTTAATTCCTCATAACACCTTAAAAAGGTGGGTACGATTATCTGCATTTTGCAGGCAGGAAAACCAAAGCATAAAGAGAACAATGACTTGCTCAAGGTAAGTGGCAGAAACCAGGACTGAGATACAGAAAATCTGGCTCATGTCTGTACCTTTTGACCACCAAGCTATAGAACCTAAAGAGTAGTAAAAGGCCTTCGGAAGGAAGTGGTAGACATATTTTTTCCTCCTCTTGCTTTTTTTAAAAGAAATTTTTATAAATTATCGTCTTTCTAACTCTTGAAAATTTTCTCTTTTTCAAATTTCAAGATTTCACTAAAATTATAGTCATTATTAATATCCAGACTTGCAGGGTATAAGGATAAATTGTTTTCCTAAACTGGTGTGACCATATTACTTGTAGTTCTACTTAACAAGTATTTAATTATAATTTAAGTATTTATGTGTAAACTCTGAAGACAGAGACAAACTTTTTATTTGTATCTCTAAGTACTCAACCTTTGTACAGTAGTGGGTGCTCAGGAAATTTTGAAATGTACATGAGGACTATTTCAGTTTTTAAACAAAAGAATAATTCTGTTCTCTGCTAAAGGGACAAATATAACACGAATGTCAATATATGTAGCTGATGTTATCAGTATAGAAGACCGACTGGTTTAAGCCTTAACTGAAAACATTCAAAAGGAAAGAATGTCAATGAAATAGTAAATTGAAGCTAACAGACATAATGTAATATAAACTGATAAAAGATTTGTTACAATAAATATAATAAAATTATTGTCTTCTCTATATAAATATCTCTTCTTTTAAGAGACCCATAGAGACTATGTTCTTTGATATATGACAGTGAGTGACAGAGACTATGTTCTTTGCTATGAGCCCCACCTGGAGGCATGGGTCACCACTTACCAGACATTGAGAGCACGTGGTCTCTGTCACCCATGAAATATCACTTCAGATTCTCCAAAGCTGAGAAACAAGGCTCCTGTTCCCCAAGACAGAAACTCACATTTTGCTCCAAGTGATGTGTCTCAGGTAGGTTATTAGCACAGGTACGTGTGTTGCAGTGGAAGCAGCATTGAACTTGAAGTCATTTCGTCTGAGTTTAAATCTGAGTCCTGGCACTCCCTAGTTGTGTGCCTTTGGCAGGTTCCTGATGTTTGGCTTCTTCATCTGTAGAGCAGTGTAATAATACCCCCATATTGGGTTGTTTGAAGGATTGATTGAGGTACTGTTTGTCAAAGTCCTTGGTATATTGATTCTCCCAGTAACCTAGCTAGTGTTTGGGCATTATGAATTCCATCCATTCCTGTGGGGTTAATTTCACTGGGTCTTGGCTACCTCTATATATATTGCCACTCTGGTTGCTGTTCTCTGGGCTCTCACCACTCTGGCTTCCTGAGGTTCTTGGTCTACTCAGTGCTGATTTCAATCCCCAAAACCACTACAGGAGATTTAAAACTCCCTGCTCTGGCCAGACCTCTTCTCAGCATTGCTGCTGCCACTGATGAGTCCTGTACATGCAGTGAGTCAGGTTAGAGCAGAGGATCACTGAGCTGAACATGTGAGGGATCTAGGTTGCACGCTTCTTATGAGAATCTAATGACTGATGATCTGAGATGGAACTGAGACGGTAATCCTAGCGCTGGGGAGTGTCTGCAAATACAGATAAACATTAGCAGTGAGGTTTGACTGCACAGAGACAATAATAAATCAATTGCTTGCAGACTCATATCAAAACCCTATCCGTGAGTGGCAAGTGAGTGGATATACTTCAATTGTATTGCTGCATCTGGTGACAGGTTTTAAGTTAGACTCAGATATTTATTTTAATCTGCCCGTGGTCCTTCCATTATTTTATTTACCACTTTCATCTGAACCTCTTTTTTAATGGTGAGTTTTATAATTATTTCATTCTATATTACAATGCAATAATAATATAAATAAAGTACACAATAAGTGCTATGCACTTGAATCATCTTGAAACCATCTCCCCCCACCGACTCTGCCCAAAAATTGTCTTCTGTGAAACTGGTCCCTAATGCCGAAAAGGTTGAGGACTGCTGCCGTAGACCCCCATCATGATACAGGCTCTGCACCAACTTCATTTATTCTTTCAGAAAATATTGTCTGTGTGCCATAAAATCTATGCAAAGTGCCTCGTGGATAAATATAAATGATTCTGGCTGTAGGACATGAGGTTTTGTTTTTCCCAGCGGAGCTTGATATGGGCTAATTCTCTCAACTCTTTCCTTGCAACCAAAGGAAGACGTTCATGGACATATGATTAGATCAGGGTATGATTACTTCACAAGTTATGTGAAGTTAACTGACCCACAAGGAGATTGAACTCAGAACCTTGACATCATTAGAGGTATATTCTGATCCCTGACCTAAAATGAAGTGATCAACTCAGAGGAGAGGCTCAATATGTGACTCCAGGGCCACAGTTGTTTTCATGATGTAGAAATTTTTAGCCAGTTGTAAGAGATATACTGTAAAGATGAATCTGCATATTCTTACCATAGTTTCCATCAGTGGGCAGATTAACAGAATGAAATAAATGCAAAAATAGAGGAAACAAAGTATATGAACAAGATAAGTCATGATTATGAGAAAGAAATTCTTATATGCAAATATTTCAAAACTTGGCCAATAAACACGAGATCTTGAGAATAGGGGAATCTATTTACCTCTGTAGTCTCAGAATCTAGGAGACAGTTTATTTACACAATATGAGAGCTTAAGAAATATTAGTTAAATCCAAATGGAATCTAAAACAACTTTCCAAGAATCTAGAATGATGAAGCTATGAGAAACTAGTTAGTTGGAATAACATGCTTAATATTAAAAGTCAGATAGAGAAAAAATATAAATCTATCTTTTAAAGTATATTATAAATGTATTAGGCCAGGTTTAATCTAATACTAGTTAAAAACATAAAATATATGAACTAGCAGTTGTTAAGGAAGAAAAATCTACAAATGCCTTTGAAGTGATTGACAATTTCTGCTACTTGAACTCTTATATAGTCTGTGATGAAAGACAACACAAAAACTTAGAACAAGGAGTGGGAAAAGAGAGATTAAAATTTGATGAAAATATTTACTGTACATCTATCATGGATTTATCATTTTCAAAGATATTTTGTTATTTTTATTTTTCCATGTAATCAGTAGAAAATACATGCAGACTGGACTTTCCAAGTAATGATAACCTTAATTATTGTCGTCATTATTCTCTAAACCACTCATTTCTGGATTCTTAAAATACTCTGAATTAATAAACAAGACTACTCACAAATATGTCATTTGGGTTCATTGAAATGAATTCCTTTCCTGCCCAAGAATGAAATAATCATTTAAAAACAACACATTATTTCCTAATACAGTAAAGTACTAAGAAGCTTTAAAAATAAAATAAAATACTCAAATAAAAAAACCCTGCTGCTCCAGCAGGGTACTTGTTCCTCCTCTCCTACATTCTGCAGAATCCCAACTATGCCAACAGTACATAGAACCCAACTAGCTTCCTTCCCTTTGCCTGGCACTGCTGTAGCTTGAAGTAATTGACATGCTCTCAGACTGCCTTCTAACCCTTCTAACTAAGGCCTAGGTGGTAACTAAGTTGTATGCCTCCAGCCCTGTTCACTCCTTAGAACTAGCTGAAAGGGAGGTGCTACCAGTCAATGAGTAGCTGCTCCATTTCCTCCCATAAAGTTCCAGGGAGGGAAAGACTGAATTTAGAAAGAATAGGGTAGACTTTGGGCAATGCATGGGAAGGAAGATCTCTTTCAGGGTTGGATACACATCTTAGAGAGCTGGGGGGGATGAAGGGAAGAGGAAAAGGGAATCTCTGAAATGTTTATTTTGTGAGTTCAGACATTAAACTTATCACTTCATCAATTTGCTGTTGTTATTTTCTTCAATCTATATGTGCTATTATTCCAAACAAATGTTAAAACCAAACACAATTTGTCACAGGATGGATCTGAAATACTATGACATCTCACCGGATTTCACATCAATTTTAATAGTTAAAATGAAAATGCAGGTACTGGTTTTCTTCAAATAAGAAACATTTTGAGCATTGACAAAATAATCTGTGAGCATTTATATCTTGATTGTTCTCATTCATCCAGTGTCCATGAACTGATTAAACACCTATGGCAGACCCATAGCACAATGCTGGAAAGAACAGTTTGGTAAAGAGAGCCTTGCTACTCAAAGAATGGTCTCCAGACCAAAACACAGGTGTTACTTGGGAGCTTGTTAGAAATGCAGAATCTTAACTGCAATAGACCCACTGAATCTAAACTTGTATTTAACAAAATCCCTACATGATTCATATGCATATTGATGCTTGTAAAGCACCAATGTAGAACAGTCTCCGAACTTTTTAAATATCCTGCATCCCTATTTATTAAAAAAGTAATACTCTCCAAAGTATGTGTATTTATAAATTATATATGCACTACTGTAACATGGTATATACTTTATAATAATGCATTAAAAATAAAATAAGCTAAAATATAGACATATGCACTACTGTAGCATGGTATATACTTTATAAGAATGCATTAAAAATAAAATAAGCTAAAATATAGACATTCTGGTAATTCTTTGCTGTGCCTCAGTGGATCATCTTGAGCACACACCCACACAGCAGATCCCTGACCATGAGGCTAGTGCATTGAGCTGAAGATATGATAGCCTGGGCTTGACTCCTGGCTCTACCACTTCTTAGCTTTAGTTCCCAGGAGGACTTGGGATGATCTGCAGCACAGCTCCAGCTGCACAGCCTTCTGGGTGACAGAGGGAAGAGGTCATAGCAGAGGGGAGCTAACAAGAGCCATGGCAGGGAGAAGCTGATCATCGTAAATCAAGTCCCAATAAAAGAAAGGCAGCCCCAGTCGAGTTATAGGTAGGTTCATAGTCCAAGGGGGAATCTGCTTCCTCTTCAGGAAGTTATGAATAGTACTGGGCAATGCTCAAGGGCAGATGTGGACTTGGTGATTTAACATAAAACAGAAAATGAGTGAGAATTGGAAGCAGCTGCCTCAGGGAAAGAATGAAAAAAAAAATTAAGACTTTGGAAACAGAGAGATCTGGGTTCAAATGATTGCTCTACCCATTATAATCCATGTGACTTTGGCAAGTTAAACTCTTGGAGTCCCCATTTCTTTTCAGATCAGTGAGAGGCTGCCTTGGGTTGTGGAGAGTTTTCAACAACCTAAAGCCATCCAAATGAACCTACCATAGCTTGAGGTCAAGAGACAAAAGGGACAAACCATTCCAAATGAGAACAACACATTTTCTTCCACACCATCCCGAATAAGGAATTTTGCAAGATTTTCTATCACTGCACAGGGTTGATTTCCAAGGAAGCGGAATATAAAAGTAGCACCTCCCTAGCTAAGGTTGAGGCATTTGAGTTGCAAGGTGCTCAAAACTCATTCTCGTGGCATCGTCAATCCCCAGTCATCAGCCTAGTAGTCATTAATCTAACTTCTGTGTGGTGACTCCAGGATCAAGAACTTGCGTGACACTCCGGTCCCCACATCTCCTTAGAGACAGTGAGGTAGAGTAGCTTAGTATACCAGCTCTAGAGCCAGGCAGATGTGGGCTTGAGTGCATATACTGAAAACGCAGCACCCAAGAATGGTCTGCATTTCTTTCAAAGTAATAAATGAATCTGGCTGGTCATAGCTAGTTGGCTGAACAGAGGGCTAGTTCCTCTAGTGCAATGTTCCTGAGGAGGCGCATTTCCAGGTTGCCAAGACCCTAGGAAAAGAGGGAGCCAGAGGCAGTTTGCTTGGTGGGAAGTAGGAGGTGTAGTGTTGGGCTTAGATCCGAGGAATTACAAGCCCATAAAACCATCAAAACATTTGTGGCATCAAGCTGGCTCATCATGTTCTCGCGTCTATTTCCCAATACCCTCAGTTAACAGAGCAAGAGTGAATACCTTTCTACCTGCCAGATTTTCATTACTTCAGCAGAGGGCTGGGCAGCCTTTACTTCTGGGACTCATTACATTCTTCTGGGCAGAGGGTGACAATGACAGAATGTCACTTTAGTTCTTCATGAAGCAAGATAGATTAGTGAGTTTCACTAGAATCTGGTTTCAGGCAGCTATACATTTGACTCTACCACTTACTGGCTCCACAATCTTGGTCAAAATAATTAACCTGTCTGAGCCTCAGTTTTTATTCTGTATTATGGAGATCATCATCATAATAGTTAACCTTCAGGGATGGCTTTCTATGTGCCAGATACAATGTTATTTGCTTTATGTGAATTATTACCTTTTATTTTTCTGGCAAGTCTGAGTTTTGTATTATTGAGGCAGGCTACTAAGTGCAGGATGATGGGACCTCTGTTTCATCTTATAATAAGCAGGAAGCAAGTAGTTGAACATTTGGAAAACACCTCCAGGGTGTTTACAGTTGAGTCAGCAGAGCAAAGTGGGTGATTATAAATGGAACAGGAAATGATCATGCTACGCAGATGCACAAATAAAGAAAAATCCATGATCCTCTCAACACTTACCCTATCCCAACCACTTCCCTAAAGGCAGAGGAGATAAGAGCCAGTCACCAAGATCCTCTCAAGGCAGTTCTCTTTCTGAAACCGTCTGTACTCCATTGGAGTGTATACTCTCTTTCCTCAAGGCAACTTCCTCTTGAAGCTGCCTACTCTCACTTCTCTTCTTTTTAAGCATGTAGTTTCACCTTAATAAACTATTTACTTTGATCACTGACCTGGGGACTTGCTCTGGAAATCTTTCCTGTGGCAAAGTCAAGAATCCAGACAAAAGTTGAGCACTCTCTCTCTCTCTCTCTCTATCTCTCTGTGTGTGTGCACTAAAGATAACTCATCTCTGGCAACATCATTACACATACATTTTTACAGATTTAAAAACTGTACCTTGGAGAAATTTAAAAAATGTACTCAAGTTTGCATTTACAAAGTGATGGAGTTAAAGTTATACCTCAGATCAAAAAGACTTTTAAGAGAGATGATGGCCAAAAGAACTTAGTACCTTGCCTCATAGAGACTTTGAGCTTCAATAATGAGAGTCTTAATTTCTTACTGGTAGTCATGAGGGTAGGAATGAAGTAGGGAAAGTAATTTTTTAAACAATAAAGTGCTAAACCCAGTCAAAGTATTATTTAATGCATGCTGCAACTGTCCCTTGACCATGAAGAACAATAAGGGGGAGGTCAGTGTGTGGGAGTCAGCCAGCATAAAGGTGACAGCTGATCCAGGCCTTGGAAGGAAGCAGAACTGGGCTTGTCAGAGCCATCTTCATGTAAGATACATGCACAGAAGATTTAGGGTGTTATGTAAATCATTGAATAATTTCATTCATTAGCAGAAAAGCTGTTTTTTTACCATACAAAAGACAAATTGCCAATGAGGTTATATATGTATTTCTTTTTCTATTAATGCCTAGTTGGAGCAGTTCACAGAATTGGAGTTGTTGATGTTCCTTGAATATGACAGAAAATTTCCATGAGGAGACAGCAAATGTCAATGAACCTGATCTCTGCCTTGTGAGGGAAGCATGATCATTCAGCTTTACAATAGTTCAATTTTCATTTTAAAACAAGGAAAAGGAAGGAAACATACCTTAAATCTATAGAACTGAAAAATACTTTTAAGAGATTAGTTTGCTGCATTAATTAATCATTAATTAACTCATTTATTCACGAAGCATTTACTGAGCGTTTACCTTAAGTGTACCAGATCCTGTGGGAAAATAGTAATGAGTTTCCATTATTCTGGAAGTCTGCAGAAATTTTAATAGAAAGCAATGTGAGAAACAGAGATATCAGGATGGTTAGCTTTCTCTGCCACAAAACAGGTCTAATTAACTATTTCCACCTCTGGTCTGACAATTACAAAACAAATGCAATGCATTAGTTTGCTGGATAAAATGCCCCCCTTGTGACAACTCTAAGAGGACACACCTCCCTGCAGTCCTCACAGAACATGTGTGATGTTATGCATGTTTGCTGCTGTCGTATCTTATCAAGCACCTCTCAGACGTATGATCCTAATACTTAAACAGCTACTTTGAAGCAGCAAAGTCCTTTGACTTAATCTTCTAGAATAGAGGATCCTTCCCTATGGAGGACTTTCTCCATTTTTCAGCTTGGTTTCCATTCATGTAGGAAAAAATTCAGCTTTCTTCTTTCAGTTAACATCTCAAGATACTTTCAGGAAATCTAGGATGAAGAAGTACCAGAACCACTTTCCTTTTCTTTTTTTTTTTTTTAAGTTTTAAAACAAAGTTTATTAGAAAATGAGGAGAGAAAAGAAATGGAGACATGTCAGAGCTGGCATGGGTGAAAGAAACTGCCCAGAACCACTTTTCTAAAGTTATTTTACCAGTAGAAGTAAGGATTCTTTGGACATTTGTTTGTAAGGTTCTTATTATTATGTTAGCAGTCATATGTCTTCTGTTTTGTGAAGGTAGTTGTCCCTGAAGGAACATTCTGAGCCAAATTCAGGATGCATATCATATTTTTACATCTGAAAGCATATGCTTCAGAATATATTAAACCTAAGATTAAGTAAGTAGCTAGTAGCAGAACAATATGTACAATATATAAACTTTGATGACATTTTGGTGAAAAAAGAAAATAAAACAAAATAATGAAACCCCCAAAAGCAATATTATATATTTTCTGTGTATGTACATTATGTAAGCTTGCACCAAATTGATAACCATTTTACCTTGAGATGATGTGGAAAATTCAAAAAGGGCACCTATGTGAAGATAATAGTCTATCAGGATCAGTTTCAGTTGTATATGGCAAAAAATTCAAATTCAAATTAATGACTTATTCTCTTACATGAGGAGGTCCAGAGGTAGTACAAATATGAAGGTTCCATGAAGATAGGGAGACAGGATTTTTCCCGCATCCTTTGTTATTCTTGGGGGTGGCCATCTTTCTCATGGCCCAATATGAGTGCTATAGTGCCGGTCATCACTTCTGAGTTCCAGGGAGTGGGGTAGAAAAATTAAAAATAGAAAAGGAACCCAGCACATGTACCAGCTATCCTATAAGGCAGTTTCCCAGGTGCTGTACATTCTCATCTACATTTTTTTTTTTTTAGTTGGAGTCTAACTCTGTCACCCAGACTGGAATGCAGTGGCATGCTCCTGGCCACCGCAACCTCGACCTGCTGGGCTCCGGCGATCCTTCTGCCTTAGCCTTCCAAGTAGCCCGAACTACAGGCGCATGCTACCATGCCCGGCTAATTTTTGATTTATTGTAGAGACAAGGTCTCACAAAGTTGCCCGAGTGGGTCTTGAACCCGCAGGCTCAGGCAATCCACTCTCCATAGCCTCCCAAAGTGCTGGGATTACAGGCTGAGCCACCGAGCATGGCCTCTCCTCTACATCTTACTGGCCGCAATTTAGTCAGGTGGTGAATTCTAGTTGCAAAGGAGTCTGGGTAATGTCATTAGTTTACCTGGCTATGTTTCCAGTTTATTAATAAGTCAGAAAAGGAGGATGGATGTTCATCAGCACCTGAGGTCTTTTGCCACAGTCATCAAGGACCTTTTGCCTCACCTGTAATGTTTTACTCTTTCACAAAGGAAATGACTTTATGTATTATCTATGTAACAAAAGTTTATTTGAAAGTAAAAGAGATTAATTATGCTATTTTTGAGATGCTACTAATCTGAAAGTGCTTATGATACTTTCAAACTGCGTCTAACTGACATCCAGACTGTAGCTTTTGCACAAGAGGAAAATCTAGAGTATCCCTCCTGAGCCTCTGTGGCTAGGTAGGATGACAAGAGCTTCATAGACATGCGTGGCGATTATCTCTGGGATTCAGGGTTGTAAACCCCTGAGCTGCACCCCACCTTGACAACCTGAAGAAGTTCTATACTCTGCCTTATATTTTTCCAAAATTTATTGTTTGATTCATATAACATAAAATGTATCATCTTAACCGTTTTTTGTTTTGTTTTGTTTTGTTTGGGTTTTTTTTGAGTTGGAGTCTCACTCTGTCACCCAGACTGGAGTGCAGTGGCCGCTCCCGGCCACTGCAGCCTCGACCCGCTGGGCTCAGAGGATCCTTCCGCCTCAGCCTTCCAAGTAGCTGGAACTACAGGTGCGCGCTACCATGCCCGGCTGCTTTTTGATTATTGTAGAGATGAGGTCTCGCCAAGTTGCCC
>CAUYQG010007169.1:0-16477 GCA_963574415.1 Tarsius wallacei
GCTCCACCTCACTTTTATACTCAGTGTCTATTGATCGCCACAGTCACCCTTTGAGATCTTCAGAGCAATTACTCTTCTTGTTTTGCAGTTGAGAGAGCATAGGTTGGCAGAGGTTAATGAAGCAGCTCTAGGTGCTAGCACATGGCGGAGCCAGACTTCTCAGGGTCTGGCTCATGTCTTTTCCTTGGATTTTCAGTGCCCCACAGTGCCTAGTGCCTACCTGGTACGAGACTCAGAAACGTCGTGCATTAGACAGGGGGCTGCCTGTGCTCCCCCAAGAATTTTGGACTCCATGGCGATCCTACACAGTTTACAATGTAGGAATTCCATTCCAGGGGCTCCTCTTACTCAGTTTCTGCGGCATTCTGTTTCGCTGCAGAGCTTTAAAACACGCAAGAAGTAAAATCCACGAGCTGATCTATTCAGCATCATTAAATGACAAGAAGCATGCTGTAAGCAGAGCAGATTTCTGTGGGTTGCAAGTATTTCAGCCCCCTTCCATCACTTCATGACTGAGAACGAGACAGAACGAAGGAGCAAGCATCAGCCTGGCAGTTTGTCCTCTCATTCTGTGTCTGTCTCTGGCTAGCCTTGAGCCACAGGTAACTTGCTTCGTTTTTCCAGACCTCAGCCTTCTCATGTGTGAAATGAGAAAGTTGGGAGTCCTTATAAGGTCTGTCCCAGCTCTAATACACACAGTGGCAAGCTTCCCAGGGAGAAAGTATTCCCACTGATACGATGTTCTTTGGCTTTTCTAAGACAAAAGAAAAGTACATTGTAAGCAATGAACTCACAATTCCACTATGGTTATTCATTTATTTGGGGGTTGGGAGAAATAGAAGCATAATTTATCAGAGAATTAGATTCAAAATAGTTTAGTGGTTTGTTTTTGCAGCACTGAGTCACTTTTCCCAGCTGCTGTGTCCTGTTGCTGTCTAGAAATTTTTCTTCCATGCCTGCCTCAGTCTAGGGCCTGGGTCGTAAGGTAAAGCAAAATAAAATTGCATCCTCTCAGCCTGTGCTTCTCACTTGCTTTCACTTAGAACTGATATTTTGTTTTATTGCAGAATTGAGACTAAAATTTTTACTCAATAAGGGCAACCAAGCCAGAAATGTTTTTTTTGTTTTTTTTTTTAAGCACATAATGCAGCATAAACCCACAGTAGCCATACATGGCTGAACTGGAACTTCACATTCCGAGGGCACCAGAACATTTTTCAGGGTCTGTTTTTCCCTTTGAAATCAAAGCAATAAGCCTACACTGTTCAGAAATGAATTCCAGATATAGATTTTCATCAGACTCATCTGACATTTTAAATAAATTTTAGACTGATGAATTCAGTGTTTCTGCGATAGAGATCATAAACATTTTCTTTTAGGAAAAGCAATCTAGGGAGGATGTATTTGTACGGTAGTTAATGCTGTGTTAAGTCAGTGTGATATAGCTGCTGCAAACATTTGTAAAGCGAAGAAAAAAAAAGCTTTTATTTAAATCTTGCTGAAAGCAGAAATAAAATAAGCAAGTGCACATTGGAGTGAGAGCAGCGTAGCGATCGGTGCTGCTTCATGACGGGCACGGCTGCATTAGCATGTCACTTAAGCTGCGAGTCCTGTGCGGAATGATCACTTGTAATTCTGTGTCTGCCTGTGTGGCTTACGAGAGATGTTTGTTGAGTGAGTAACCGTTGGGTACATGCTTGCTTTTCTGCTACAGAACTGTCATTTACTCAGCATGGAAATTAGGTGTAGATGCCCTGATTGCAACACCATTTGTATATTCACATGAGAGTATGAAATAAGGATGCGTGAACATCTATTTTATTTAGTAAAGAAATATTCTTGGCTGACACAGGCACCACGAAGACAACTTAACCAGTCACTTCCACTAAATTATAGGATCCTGGGAGATAAGACTGTGTTGTATTGTCTTTTTAATCACCATGACCATCACAGTGCCTGGACATATAATAAATGCTTGATATACACACGCAAATGTACTGCGTGTGTGTGTGTACACATCTATAGAGAGAGAGAGAGAAGAATATTTTCATCAAGGCATAGGGGGCAGTTTGTATGCCATGAGTTATCTACAGATTGAGAAAAAGAACTTTCCACAGTTCAGAGAGAGCTTTCAACAGTCATGGATAAGGGCAGGGTGGGCTGGAGTGAGCAGGCCATCTGATTACTTCTTCAACGTAGACACTGATGCAGAATTCATCAGATCTCGTGATTCTTTGTATCATCTCAGAGATGTGCAATTTTCGGGTGGTATATTTCTTCTCTTTTGCTGCGCCATTTTCCTGTGTTGTCTTGGTTAGTTTGATGTTCAGAGTGTGATGATTTAGCCTGAACGGTGGACTCACCCTTCTGCTAATCCTTAATTTCTGTAACTGCCGTTTCAAGAGCAGACTTGGGTTTCCAGCCGTCAGGGTTGGTGCCTCCCAAGTGTGTTAGGCTGTGAAACCTTTGTTCCTGTTGAAACTGGCAAAGGTTTCGTGCAGTCATTCGAAGCTGTGAGGGTGTGGCTATGTTGTTGTTTTCTCTTTCTAGTTCCATTCATCACAAAATCAACTTCCGTAGAATACTTCTAGGATTCCATATCCCAGCTGCATGTGGGTGAGTTTTAGCCAAAGCCATCTGCAAGGGAAAGTCTTCACTGAGCTGGGATGGGGATATTGAAATCCATTGCATTTTATTTATGTCATTAGATGTGATAAACACATTAAAATTATGATATTTTTGAAGATGGATGTTAATCTCGGTCACAGAAGCCAACGTTTCCATGTTCACTTTGTGTTTGTGAATTAGGCAACAACTGATTCGACCTTTGCAAAGAGGATTGGTCATGTTGCCATGCACTCACGCAAACTGCAGTGCTCAGAGTACACTGCCTCACCCTTTCCCAGCTCAGTTCTCCCGCTTGAAATGTACCCGGTCTCTGCCAGACTCGGTGGCTCAGCCTGTCATCCCAGCACTTTAGGAGGCCGAGGCGAGTGGATTGCCTGAGCCCGCAGATTTGAGACCTGCCTGGGCAACTTGGCAAGACCTCATCTCTACAATAAATCAAAAACTAGCCGGGCGTGGTAGCGCTCACCTGTAATTCTGGCTACTTGAAAAGCTGAGGCAGAAGGATCGCCGGAGCCCAGCAGGTTGAGGCTGCGGTGGCCAGGAGCGTGCCACTGCCCTCCAGTCTGGGCGATGGAGTGAGACTCCAACTCAAAAAGAAGAAAGAAATGTACCTCATCCCCTAGTACCTAACTCCACATCATCCATCCATTCCTAGCTTAAATTGTTCTTCCTCCAAAATACCTTCCCAGGCTCCCCAGTTGGAATTATGCCCTGGAGTCTTTTGTCTCACAGCACCTGATTCAATTCCTCCCCACCTCTCTCCTCCCGGAAAGACTGAGCACTTACTATGTGTCAGGCATTGTTTCAGGCTCTGAGGATGCACAGTCGGCCAGACAGACAGGTCTCCTTCCGGGAGCTTAGGGCTCTCTAGAGAAGAGATGCAGTCAATACATAAGCGTATCAGGTGGTGATCAGTATCAAAAATCCAAACAGAGCTGGCCAAGAGTGGCAGAGAGGTTGGAATGCTGGAGGGAGCCCTTTTCTGAGCAGGAAACCCTTTCTGACCAGGTGCCATCTGAGCTGGGAACTTCACCAAAGCCAGTGGAAGCCATGCCAGTTTCTAGAGTATTGGCCAGGCAGAGGAAGGGGCCAGTGCCAAAGCCCTGGCCAGGTGTGAGCAGCAGGGGTTAAGTGTGCAGAGGGAGCAAAAGGGCCCAGGACAGGGGTAGGAGACAAGATCAGAGACAGTCAGGGGCACAAGCGTGTAAGCCAGTGCTAGGTCTTTTAATTTATTCAGAGTATAAGCGAGAGTAACGGAGGGTTGAGGACAGGTTATTGGTCATATTAGATCTCCATGTTACAAGTGTGACTCTGACTGCTGCTTGGAGCATCCACAGAAGAAAGGCAAGAAGAATGGACGCAGGGGAACCAGTTCAGACGTTCTTACAGTGGTGCAGGTGAGGGTCTGGGGCCACATGGGGATGACAGAGAAGGTAATGCATTGTTGGAGTCCACGTGTGTTTTGGAGGCAGTGTTGTCAGGGTCTGCTGGTGGTTGGGACTGGGATCAAGAACAGCATCAAAGTTTTAGACCTGAGCAACTGGGAAGACAGTCGTGCCGTTTACTGGATAGGGAAGACGAAAGACGGAAAGGAGAGAAAGAAATGATTGGTTTGGATGTTAAGTTTGAGATTCCTAGAAAACATTTACCTGGAGATCTCACATGGGCAGTTGGTTATTTGGCTGTGCAGTTCAGAGGAGAAATCAAGGCTACAGATAGAAATATTGGAGACAAGCGGGCTCGGTGGCTCAGCCTGTAATCCCTCGCTTGGGGAGGCTGAGGTGAGTGGATTGCCTGAGCCCGCGGGTTCGAGACCTGCCTGGGCAACTTGGCGAAACCTCATCTCTACAATAAATTAAAAAAAAATTAGCTGGGCGTGGTAGCGCGCACCTGTAGTTCCAGCGACTCGGAAGGCTGAGGCGGAAGGATCGCCGGAGCCCAGCAGGTCGAGGCTGTGGTGGCCAGGAGCGGCTATGGCACTCTAGTCTGGGCGGCAGAGTGAGACTCCAACTCAAAAAAAAAAAAAAAAATTTTACCAACAGGATCTATTTTTTTTTTTGCAGCTTCTCTCATTCACCATACGGCCAGTCAGAGAGAAGGGTAGCAGTACCGTGGCATACTGAATGGATGTCAGTACCAAGTTTTTTTTTTTTTTGAGTCGGAGTCTCACTCTGTCATCCAGGCTGGATGCTCAGGGCCACCGCAGCCTTGACCTGCTGGGCTCAGGTGATCCTTCCACCTCAGCCTTACAAGTAGCTGGAACTATAGTTGTGTGTCACCACGCCTGGCTAATCATTTATTTATTTACTGTAGAGACGAGATTTCGCCAAGTTGCTCAGGCTGGTCTTGAACCCCTGGACTCAGGCAATCCTCTCGCCTCAGCCTCCCAAAGTGCTGGGATTATAAGTGTGTCACTGCACCTGGCCAGTACCAAATTTAAATGTCATCCTTCCCTCTATAGTCTACTGTGTGGGGTCAACATTTTCTAACATAAGAGTGGTTCTTTATCTGTATTCCAGAGAACAGCCAGGTTTCAAATCTCTGACTAAAGGTAAATAAATAACCAGGTGAAAAAAGTCCAAGGCCAGCATTGCTCTTTCATGGAAGTCTGCTGAATCGCAGCCAACCTGTCCTTTTTAAAGGGATTTGTTTATTCCTTTTAAGTGGGCAACATTTCAACAACAGTTAGATATGGACATGTATAAACATATAAATTTCTTTTGGTTTTGGCTTAGTACAGTCCCTACTACTTTACTTAGAACTTGTTAAAGGAAGTTCATTATTGCTCCCAGCTCACCCCTCTGACAAGTTCTCTTCTTCTGTTACTCTTGAAACCTCTAAATAATTTAACCTTTTATTTTCCTCACAGGATGTCATTCTGACAAGTGGCTGCAGTCAGGCTATTGAACTTTGTTTAGCCGTGTTGGCCAACCCAGGGCAAAATATCCTGGTTCCGAGACCCGGTTTCTCTCTCTATAGGACTTTGGCTGAATCTATGGGAATTGAAGTCAAACTCTACAATTTGTTGGTAAATGACTGTTTAATTTTAGACTCAAGTGCTTAGTTACTGCCCCATAAAAATATGTGACCATTACCTCAGCAAAGGAAGGTCTGAAAGTGGGTGGTTGAGGCCAAAGATACATTTTTTTAAAATTTATTTACAATGCATCCTTGAGTTAAGTGGGTATTTCCCCTAAATTTTTCAGAATCATTGTATTTTTTTTTTGTTTTCAGTTGGGTTCTCACTCTGCCACGCAGGCTGGAGTGCAGTGGCACAGTCATGACTCACCACAGCCTCGACTTCTGGGGCTCAGGCAATCCTTTCACTTCAGCCTCCCAAGTAGCTGGGACTACAGGTGTACACCATTGTGCGTGGCTAATTTTTCTAAGTTTTTGTCTCGCTGTGGTCTCGCGTGGTCTCGCTATGTTGCCCAGGTTGATCTTGAACTCCTGGCCTCAAGCAATCCTCCTGCCTCAGCCTCCCAAAGTGTTGGGATTACAGGAGTGTGCTACTGCATCTGACCCAGAATCATCATCATCATTGCATTTTTTCTTCCTCTCCAGCCAGATAAGTCTTGGGAAATTGACCTGAAACAACTGGAATCTCTGATTGATGAAAAGACAGCTTGCCTCATTGTCAATAATCCATCCAACCCCTGTGGGTCAGTGTTCAGTAAAAGTCATCTTCAGAAAATTCTGGCAGGTAAGTCTAGCTTACTTCACTTTAATAGGAGGAGATGGGGACAGAATCCTTTAGCCATTTCCTGGAATGACAAAAAAAGAGTCCTTCCCTAAGATCCAAGCCTGGGAGGGAGGTAAGGAAGCTCCACTGGTATCTTTAGTCAATAGTGTGCCCCAGGAGTGGTAGGACTTGCCTAAAAGGAGGAGAAAAAGGAGAATGACTTGCCTCTTCGCCAGATGGGTTTGGGATATCTACTTAATTAAATGGCAAATTTAGAAGAATATTAGAAGAATTTACAGTTCTTAAAGAGGCAGACAAAACACACAAACATGAAATGCAAAGCACAATAAGACCTGGTGAATATTTGGTAATAAGGCAATTCTCATTAAAAATGGCTTCCGCGTGTTTTCCTTCTTTCCAGTGGCTGCAAGGCAGTGTGTCCCCATCTTAGCTGATGAAATCTATGGAGACATGGTAAGTTTTGATCAGGATATATCACTACAATAATCTCAATACCAAATTACTTTATGGGAACTTTAGGGGTGGCAACTGGAAAAATCAGAAGCAATTCCTAATCATTTTAGTACAGCAAATCAGTATCCCTACATTCTTAACAAATATGTAGACCCTACAACTCCTTAGCCAGTTTTCTGAAACTTTGTAAATTCAGAGACTCTTGGAAGTTATTTGGCTGTAGACTCTGATTTGACTTGACACAAATATATGTGTAGATTTTTATTTAGCCCACTTATGGATCTACATATTTGTTAAGAATGTAGGGAAAGTAGCAGAAGTATTAAAATTCTTGATTGGGGTAGTATCCTAGATTGCCGTGGAAGTGTTATATAATATATGGTAAATGCACCTTTCTAAAGTCCAAACCATTCTACATTCTGCAACATATCTGGGCCCAGGAATTTTAGATAGGGGATTGTGAACCCATATTTTAGGGTTTTTTTTGTTTTTTTTTGTTTTTTTTGAGTTGGAGTCTCACTCTGTCGCCCAGACTGGAGTGCAGTGACCGTTCCCGGCCACTGCAGACTCGACCTGCTGGGCTCCAGTGATCCTTCCGCCTTAGCCTTCCAAGTAGCTGGAACTACAGGCGTGCGCTACCACGCCCGGCTAATTTTTTGATTTATTGTAGAGATGAGGTCTCACCAAGTTGTCCAGGCGGGTCTCGAACCCACAGGCTCAGGCAATCCACTCACCTCAGCCTCCCAAGGCACGGGATTACAGGCTGAGCCACCGAGCCCGGCTCCATATTTTAGTTTTAAAAATATGTAACTCCAGTATGTAACTCACTAATTCCACAGAGCCGGGTTTATAGAGTTGTACACAATACTGGGCAAAGGTCCGTCTCCTTATTTTAGGCTTTCTTTAATTCAGACCAGATACCATATTTAATGTCTTTGGATAGTCTTCTTTGAAGCCTCTTGGAATCCCACATCATGCTTTGGGTAGAGATGAGCCCATTAATCTGAGGCCCTGTCCCTAGTGACATAAGGAAAAGGGTGGGAGGCACGGGGCTTGGGATTCCAGGTGGAAGTAAGCAAGAAGACAACTACAACAAACACCTCTTCTCCTCAGGTGTTTTCGGATTGCAAATATGAACCACTGGCCACCCTCAGCACCAACGTCCCCATCCTGTCCTGCGGAGGGCTGGCTAAGCGCTGGCTAGTTCCTGGTTGGAGGATGGGCTGGATCCTCATCCATGACCGAAGAGACATTTTTGGTAATGAGGTGAGAACGATGTGGTGAAATAGTATGTATAATTTAGAGTAAATATTTACTTTATGGACTCAGTGGTAATGAAGTAGGCTTTTTTCTCCATTTTTTCTTGGCAGTTACACAGCAGGGTGTGGCAGAACTGGGCTACAAACCCAGATTATCTGCTCTAAGAATGCCACTAGGCACTAACACTTCCCAAGATTAAAAATCTGACACAGGACTGGGTGTAATAGCTCACGCCTATAATCCCAGTGCTTTGGGAGGCCAAAGCTGGAGGATCGCTGGAGGCCAGATACCAGCCTGGGCAATGCAGAGAGAACTCACTTCTACAAAAAAAAGAGCTGGGTTTAGTCACACACACCTGTTTCAAGGGATGTTCTCATATCCCTTGAGCCCAAGATTTTGAGGCCGTAGTGAGCTGTGATTATGTCACTGTATTCCAGCCTGGGTGACAGAGCAAGAGCCTGTCTTAAAAAAAAAAAAAACAAAAGCCTGATAGAAAGAAAGGCCAGAACAAGAATCTTCAAAACAGGGTTGCTTAACAAAAACTAAATATAATGTGTTTCCTTGGGGGGCACTTTTAGATCCGAGATGGGCTGGTGAAGCTGAGTCAGAGGATCTTGGGACCCTGCACTATTGTCCAGGGAGCTCTGAAAAACATCCTGCATCGTACCCCTCAAGAGTTCTACCACAACACTCTAAGCTTTCTCAAGGTAAGGACAGCCCATGGCCTTTCATTTTGGGAGTCTGGGAGTCAGAATGCCACCAGTGGAATGAGAAATAATTGATTCTCATTTCTGGAGCAATGTTTCAATAGGGGGCTTCCATATCAGGAGGTGGCATCAGCGTATGTATCCACCCATACATCTCTCTCTCTTCTGGCAATTCACTCTGTTCCTGGCCAAAAACTTCCAGTGATGGAGCTTTTTCTTGTTGACTCCTTATGCCAGAAGATTGGACCCGGCTTCCCGGCCTTCAATGGAGGCTCTATTTTTATTTAATAACTTGGTTTCTCTTTTACTTAAATTTTGGTCTTTGGTTTCTCTCCGCTTCCTCTTGTAGTCCAATGCTGATCTCTGCTATGGGGCATTGGCCGCCATACCTGGACTCAGGCCAGTCCGCCCTTCTGGGGCCATGTACCTCATGGTAAGTATGTGGGTGGCAGGCAGTAGGTCTATACATGTTGTAAAGCAAAGGGAAGCCAGTAAGCAGGACTGCCACAGGTGGTTGTTCAGGGCATATCACCATTCTCAAAGACAACCAGTCAGGCTCCTGAGCTAGTCAGTTTAGGAATTATCTTATTCTGAATTGTCTGCTGATGTAATTTAACCTTTGTGCTCATAGAACTCTTAAAATGATGTAATTCTTTAGTACAGAGAATCATTTTATATGTAGATATAGGGAAGATTTAAGACACAAATAAGAGGCTTTTCATACCATTTAGCTCTTAACTGGGAGTGATATTAGTCCCCTAAGATGATTTAGAAGTGTATGGAAATTTTGTTCGTTTTCAGAATGACTGGGAAGTGCAGTTGCCATTTTGTGAGCCAGGGATGCTAAATATCATGTAATAGATGGGCTTATCCCATGCAATGAAGAATTGCTTGGCCCTAATGCTAATAGTGCCTCTTTTGAGAAACACTGACATTCTATCCGGCTGTCATTTATCAGCATCCAGAAAGGAACTCTTCAATATACTGTTTTTTGTTTTGTTTTGTTTTGAGTTGGAGTCTCACTCTGTCACCCAGATTGGAGTGCAGTGGAACGCTCCCGGCCACTGCAGCCTCGACCTGCTGGGCTCTGGTGATCATTCCGCCTCAGCCTTCCACGTAGCTGGAAATATAGGCATGCACTACCACAGCTGGCTAATTTTTGGCTTATTGTAGAGATGAGGTCTCACCAACTTGCCTGGGCAGGTCTTGAACCTGCGGGCTCAGGCAATCCACTTGTCTCGGGCTCCCAAAGTGCTAGGATTACAGGCTGAGCCACCAAGCCCAGCCCAATATACTGTTAATATAAAAATATCCTCTCTTCCCTAAGAAAAATTCCGTGTGTGCATAAGTGCTAGTACTCTTAGTTATCAGTAGTAGAGTTCCAAAATATCTTTTAAAGTAGTCCCTACCTTAATTTCTGGAATGGGAAATTGGCCCGTTTTTCCTTCTTCTGATAAGTTTGCCTCTCCCTCTTATTATTGGTGTAGGTTGGAATTGAGATGGAACATTTCCCAGAATTTGCGAACGATGTGGAGTTCACTGAGCGGTTAGTTGCTGAGCAATCTGTCCACTGCCTCCCAGCAACGGTGAGTGCTTGCATCTCTCTAAGGACATTTTCAAGTTTCTAGAGCTCCAGGAGCAAGCCTTGAGCTGGGTTTTAGCCAGACCTTTTGGGTTTTAGCCAGACCTTTTTTCCTCCAACAAAAGGTATTCTCATTTGAGAAAATTCAAACTGATAGGTCTCTGGGCTTCCATTTAAAATTTGTTTCTCCCCATCATAATCCCATCCACACCAGGAAAAAAAAGTTGTAAGCAAACATTCTAGGTGAAAGGAAATCAAGCTTGTTCCACATGCCCCTTTAAGGTTAATTAACGCAGTTACTGACTTAGCATCCTGGTGATGGCGACTGAATGAACCAATAGTCCTGATGAAATGTCATCACCGCATCTTGCTGATTAGGGTCCTGGCCATTTGAGAGTGGTCCAGTACCAGATTCGATTGCTCCCAAAATAACAGACTTTTATTTTTGCAGTGTTTTGAGTACCCAAATTTCTTCCGAGTGGTCATCACAGTGCCTGAGGTGATGATGTTGGAAGCTTGCAGCCGGATCCAGGAGTTCTGTGAGCAGCACTACCACTGTGCTGAAGGGAGCCAGGAGGAGTGTGATAAATAGGCTTGCATCTGTTCTCCTGAGGATGGGTCCCACTAGGGAAGGGCTGGACAGGGCCTTGCGGCTCTTTAGAGAGTCAGGTGGCCCTACTGGGCGAGGGGGCCTTAATTAAAAGCATCATGTCAAGGGTTCAGGATTGCTCTTGCTTTCCCCCAGCTACAACCACATACACAATCCCAGACTCTCCTCTCCCTCTGCTCTGCTGGAGTGCCTCACTAATTCATTAATCTGCCCCCCTACCCTATGACTTCCTCCTTTGCTCCTGAAAGAACCAGGTGAACAGAGTTTATCAGAGAGCAGTTGAGACAACAAAATAAGAGCTCAGGATAAGAGGAACAAAAGATTGAAAGAACTTGTGCCCTCCACCAGCCGCAGGCATTTCCTTGTACTCTAAGAACATACTTTCTCCAGTCAGGCCTGAAACCCAAGTCATCGTCTCTCTTCAGGGTATACCTCACTTTATGCAATAGAATCATAACCAGAAAGAAGTTGGGGACATAGGCCCTTGGTTAATTACGTTCTAAACATATCAGGAAAAGTTGCTATTTTAAGGATCCCTGATAGAAACCTTTCCATTGATTTCTTTTGTAAAGAATTATTTTGTGATGCTAATAAATATCCTTTAATTGTTTGACTTCCTAAATTTAGATTTGAGTGTATCAGGCTTTTTAAAAGCAAGGGCACATCTCTATTATAGAAAAAAGGAATCAGAACCTTCCAGAAATACTGCTGTGTAAAGAACCAGAAATATCTTCACTTGTCATGGTTATACAATCATTATTACTTTTACTGTAATGTTAATATTGATTTATTATATGTTATATTATCTTTTCATACGTTTTCTAAGAAACATTTATATTGAAAAGATCCTTTATTTTGCCAAAGGCATAAATTATTGTGTTTTTTTTTTTTTAAATAAATTTTACTAAGTATGCTGTTCTGTGATGCGTTTTTTTCTCCTCTGCAGGGGCATTTCTATCCCCAAGCACTGCTCATTCCGATTGCTGCAATACTCACTGTTTCATTTATTTCTTTGTAAAAGTACTGACTTTTGGAAATACTTAAGAACCACAATTCCTAGAGTGAGACTCGGACTCAAAAATATATATATGAGTTACAATAAAATTTTTTTTACTTAAAAAAAAAAAAGAACCACAATTCCTAAAATATTTTATTTGGGAGCTCACCTCCTGCTATTTACAAACAAGGCAAACTCAGAGGCAATAAATTATAACCTCTGGCCTTTGTCTTTACGCTTTCAACTTTTTGGATCCCTAGCCTCTGGTCCTAAATTCCTACCTTTGCCTAGACCCACCAGCCACTCTCTAGGGAATGAAATTGACTGATTCAACTTGACCTAGTAAATGAGAGATGTCCCAGATCTTCTGTCAGCATGAGCTTTTTGTCTGCAAATCCTAGGAGGCACAGTTGCCTATTTAATTTTTTTTCCTCACTCTTTACTTACCTTGGAAGAGGCAGCCTAAAGTTATCTTGCAAGGTTAGGGACAGGAATATACCATAAACGGTCTGGAGATTCTTCACTAAGGGAAGTTTTTATCATCTAGAAGAGGAACTTCAGGTCTCAACCTTGCCAGTCACACCCAGTTGATTTCCTTCACAAAATTTCCCCTTCCAATCTTTTTGAGTCAGTGAGCTCACAGTAGCAAATCCACGATGAACAGACAATGATTGAAATGATAAAGATTTCAGTTTCCTGTATGTCACTACTGCTGATAATTTTCCAAAAATGCTCGGCTCCTATTTTCCTGTCCCCACCCCTCAACCAAGCCCCCAAAGACCCCTGTCCAGAAATAAACAGGAAGACTTAGCAGTTTACACAAGACATTTCAGCTTCACATGTACAGATAATTCTATCCAACATTACAGAATTTTGCTCAGACCTCTAACATTTCCGAATGTCCTTGGTATTTACATTTTGATAAAGGCGTCAAACGACCGTTCAAACGTTCAAAAAATAATACATGCGCATTGGAAAAATTTCAAACGATATGAACAAACATAATGCGCCTTTCTCACGCCTGTCCTTCAGCCACCCAGTTTCTTCTCGCTGAAGGTAAGCAGTGATTAGCTGCTGTTTCATACATTAATAATGTGCATATGGAAGCGTGCGTACGCGAGGACTTTTCCCTTTTTCAAATCAACAATTACTCAACGTGACAATGCTGCGTCCTATGAAGTCTCAGGAGGAGTAACATTTCTGTGGGTTCCATCCTGACCTGAATAAAAAGGAAGCCCCGAACAGGGGCCGCTTCCGAACAAACTTAAAATTCCCGAAAGACAAATGCAGGCTGCTTTGCGGATGGTGGCGTCCAAGCGTCTTGAGATAACGCAAAGAATGCGTAAAAAGAGCGGAGACTGGGGCTCTTAGCTGTGAATTTATTTATTTTTTTCTTTGTCGGAGCACCGCCTACTGGGGAGCCGGCGAATACAACAGACGTGGTGCCACCAAGCGTCCCTCTCCAGCCCCTAGCAGCCAGTGACTCCTAGAATCCGGCCACCCGCGGCTGCGCAAGCGCAACTGTGTGGCTGGGACTGCGCCGCGAGACTCAGGACGCATGCGCCGTGGCGGGGCAACCTCAAGTGACCTCGGCGGGCTGTCTCTCTAATCCGCTCCGGCTTTTTCTGAATTGGGGGATTCCATTTTGTTTCCACCTTCAGTCACTGTCTGCGACTCGCGCGCTGTTTCGAATTTCGCTTCCTGTCTTGCCTCCAGTTTGGGCCCTGTCTGGTGGAAGGCTTCCAGGAAGCTGACAAATCATTCCTGAGCATTGTGAATACCTGTTCACCTTTCCCAGCTCCAGGCCAGTCCCAGGAGGTTTGATGAGTTGTGACACAGAGCAGAAAATCCGTTTGGCTGGTGTCAGTTTCTAACAGTATGGCCCCCTGGGTCTTTTCTCCGAAGAATCATGTCTCTCACGGTCCCGAGTACCTGGCAATAGGATGACTGCTCAGCGAGAAAAGTGAATCCACCCCTATACTCTTGTCAAAGATCAAGCTAGACACTAAAGCGGTAAGGACAGATAGGACAGATTTTAGTAAGTGATATACTACAGGAAGAGGGAAGTCTAGCACGAACTGAACTGAACTGAACTGAACTGAACTTTGGTTTGTGCTGGGTAACTCACCCTTTTAAAGGGAGAATGAGGGGATTAGGGCTCAGCAGTCAGGGAAGTGAAAATTACCAAAAATGGTAAGGCGAGGTTGGTCTATGTGAAACCCACCTGGGTTTATTAAATGGTATCATGGAATTTCGGCCCCTCTTCACACATGCAGGCTGGGAGACAGGGACCTATCTTCAGGTGTTGGCTGGAACACACACTAAATTCCTCTGGCAGTTTCACAGCACCTTCCAAAGAGGTGGTCATTTGCTGGCATTCAGATTTAAGTATATTATAAAAGCGATGACATTCAGTTCCTTAAAGAAAACAAAGAGCAGAAGAACTAGCACATGTGTGTCTTAATTTTGTCAACGTTTCAAACACAGAAAATAATTCTTGCTCATTTATTCATTTGATAACTGAAATTCTATGTGTTTTTACATTATACCCCATTTTAAAAGTAAAGCCGCGAAAATGCTCCCTTTGGCAGTGCATATGCTAAAATTGGAACAGAGGCAGGTTATTCAGTGTAGGTTAGACATAGGTAAGTTGTAAAAGTAGATCAAGCTTCCGGTCAAAGGCAAGCGTGCAGTTCTTTCTCTTAAAACTCCCATGCCCGTTGGGGCATTCCCCCACCCAGTAACTCTGTCTTAAGACTATATTTGGTCTTGCTCTGAAATGCTTTTCTGTGGCGGCCAAAGAACCCTTAGAGTGTTCACTGCACCCTACCCAACTGTTGCTGGGTAGAACAATGCAGAGAAGATTAGTGTGGTAGTAGCAAACCAAATTCAACAGTGCATTACAAGGATTATACACCATCACCAAGTGGAATTTATTAGTGAGGTGCAAGGATGGTTCAACACATAAAAATCAGTCAATATAACATACCGTATTAACATAATGAAGAGCCGGGCTCGGTGGCTCAGCCTGTAATCCCGCGCCTTGGGAGGCCGAGGTGAGTGGATTGCCTGAACCCGCGGGTTGGAGACCCGCCTGGGCAACTTGGCGAGACCTCATCTCTACAATAAATCAAAAAATTAGCCGGGCGTGGTAGCGCGTTCCTGTAATTCCAGCTACTTGGAAGGCTGAGGCGGAAGGATCGCTGGAGCCCACCAGGTCGAGGCTGCGGTGGCCGGGAGCAGCCACTGCACTGCACTCCAGTCTGGACAACAGAGTGAGACTCCAACTCAAAAAAAAAAAAATAAACATAATGAAGGACAAAACCCACATGATTATCTCAACTGATGCAGAATAATTAGTTGGCAAGATTTGATACAATTTAATGATAGAAACACTCAACAAACTAGGAACAGAAGGAAACCACCTCAGCATAATAAAGGCCATCTGTGAAAAGATGACATCTGCCGGGCTCACGCCTGTAATCTCAGCACTTTGGAAGGCAGAAGTGAGAGGATTGCCTGAGCCAATGGATTAAAGACCAGTCTGGGCAACTTGGTGAGGCCTCGTCTTTACAATAAATAAAAAAATTAACCAGTATGGTGGTGAGCCTTTGTAGTTTCAGCTACTTGGAAGGCTGAAGTGGAAGGATCATCTGAACTCAGCAGATCAAGGCTGTGGTGGCTGTGAGTGTGCTACTGCACTCCAGCCTGGGCAACAGAGTGAGACTCTGACTCAAAAAAAAAGGATGACATCTAACATCATACCCAATGGTGAAAGACTGAAAGCTTTTCTCTAAGATCAGGTACAAGGAAAGGATGTCTACTCTCACCACTTCTGTTCAGTATAGTATTGGAAGTAGAAGCCACAGCAGCTAAGCAAGAAAAAAGAGATGAAAAACATTCAAATTGGAAAGGAAGAAGTAAAATCTCTGTTTTTAGATGACATGATTTTTTATGTAGAAACCCTAAATATTCCACACAAAAAAGACATTAGAACTAATAACCAAATTCAGCAAAATTGTAGGATACAAAATAAATATGCAAGAATTACTTTTCTACATACTAACAATGAATGATACAAAAAGAGAATTAAGCTAAAAATTCCACATACAATAGCATCAAAAAGAATAAAATAGGAATAAACCTAATCAAGGAGGTAAAAAATTTGTACAGTGAAAACTACAAAACACTATTTATTTATTTATTTATTTATTTTTGTTGTTGTTTCTTTTTTTTTTGCGTTGGGAGTCTTACTCCATTGCCCAGACTGGAGTGCAGCGGCAGCTCCCGGCCACCACAGCCTTGACCTGCTGGGCTCCGGCGATCCTTCCGCCTCAGCCTTCCAAAAATTAGCTGGAACTACAGGCGCGCACTACCATGCTCGGCTAATTTTTTGATTTATTGTAGAGATGAGGTCTCGCCAAGTTGCCCAGGCGGGTCTCAAACCCACGGGCTCAGGCAATCCACTCACCTCAGCCTCCCAAGGCGCAGGATTACAGGCTGAGCCACCGAGCCTGGCTCAAAACACTATTTATTT
>CAUYQG010007171.1:0-41467 GCA_963574415.1 Tarsius wallacei
AAAAACTGTTTCTTGGAATAAACATAAGTCTCTATTTACACAATCTTGGGGCATCAGCAGACTTCGGGGGCTGGGTGTGCACGTCTGGGCCAGCCTGCCGGCCTCACTGGCAGCTGCCATGCGACCACAGCTCTTCACTCAACCACTATGAGCCGCTGCTTCCCCATCTGTAAAACGGGAAAACACAGCAACCCCCATGCTTACGAGGATCAAATGAGCCAGTGCTTGCTGAGAGCAAGGACCGGCGCCCGGCGAGTGCTTGGCACAGCCCTAACGAAAGCGCACCTAGACCAACCGCCACACCTATCTCAGTCCTTGCTCCTCCAGTGCTCTCACACTCAACAGAGGGACAAGTGTACAAGACAGCAAAGGAGCACGCCGGACGGGCTGCAGCAGAAGGCGGGGGGCACGCAGCCGTGCTGGGGGACGCGGAACCCGGCAGGTACCGGGCTTGAGGGGCGCCGACTTTGTGGGGTACGGCGTAGGAAAGGCGCGAAGCCGTGCAGGAGCCCGGCAGCTGTCCGGCGAGGGAGGGGCGCGGACCTGGCGAGGCCCGGCGTGGAGGGCGCGGGTACCTGGTCGGAGGGAACAGATCTGGCGGGGCCCGGCATAGGGGGCGCGGAGCCGGGCAAGTGCCCGGCGTGGGGGCGCGGACCTGGCGGGGCCCGGCGTGGGAAGGGGGCTGCAGCTAGGCGGGGTAGGACAGGAAGCCCGGCGCAGAGCCCGGCAAGGGCCGGGGGCCCTGGATGGCGCGCACTTCCAACCAAGCCCAGCGGCCGGGCCCTCCAGCGCCCAAACGTACCTCCAGTCCTCAGTTGCCGCTTAGCCACACAGACGGGTCCCGGGGGTCTCCACACAGCTCCGGGCCGCGGACGCCCAGGGCCAGTGCCGCACTTCCGCCAGCCAGAGCGCGTCGATCTGCCGGGCAGCCGAGCGCCGAGCGCGTCGATCCGCCAGGTAGCCGAGCTTTGAGCGCGTCGATCGGGCTGCCGAGCACCGATTCCCGAACGGGCCGAGGCTCCAGGAAGGAGCAGGGCGGGCGGACACAGGAGATTCGCTGAGTCAGGAGGATGCACTTGGGTTCCGGGGACCTGACCGTACGAACGGGCCCGAAAGGCGTTTTTCGCTGGGCAGTTCTAGTGTTCGGTGAGAGATACGGATGAGAAGGAACAGCTCGGAGGCGACGCGTGCACCGTTTGTCCCTGTGCCTTCAGATCATCTCAAAGAGGACTTAGAATGACAGTGCGTTTGTAGGGCCACATTTCACAACTGTGGACCCTGCACAGGGCCAAGAGGTAGCCTGGGTCAGCAGGATGCACCAAGTCAGGAGGATGTACTAGGTCAGGATGATCCATATGGTCAGGGGGCTGCACCGGGTCAGAGGTCCCCACCGGGTCAGTCGAATGCATCGGGTCAGGAGGATGCACTGTGCTCATAGGAATGCACTGGGGTTAGGAGAATGCACCGGGTCAGGAGAATACATCGAATCCAGGGCTGCACTCGGGTCAGGGGCTACACTGGAGCCCCGGGACTGCGCTGGGGTCAGGAGGATGCCCTGGAGTCAGGGGGCCGCACTGGGGTCAGGGGGATGTACTGGGATCAGGGAATACACTGGATCAGGAGGATGCACTGGATCAGGAGGATGCCCTTAAGTTAGGGGGCTGCACTGGGGTCAGGAGGATGCACTGGATCAGGAGGATGCCCTGCGGTCAGGGGGCTGCACTGAGGTCAGGAGGATGCACTGTAGTCAGGGGGATGAAATGGATCAGGAGAATCCACCAGATCAGAAGGATGCACCAGTGTCAGGAAGATGCACTAGGTCAGGAGGAAGCAATGGGTCAGGGAGCTGCACTACTTGGTACCCCTGAGTGTTGCTACCCAGTGAGTGAACACCTTCATCAGCAGGGTACCATGCAGACACTAGAGACAACAAGATGAGTAGAGGACAGTCACATCCCCACCATTCCCCGACTGAGGATAGACCATGGTGTGGGGAGACAAAAAGGAGCATCACTAAGCGACTTCAGCATTCTAGGCAAGAAAAGAGTGTGGCAGGCACTAAGGGATGATGAAAAGAGGTCAAACTGACAGTGTGTACTGATGGCAGAATTGACAAGACTTACTGAGGGCTGTGAGAAAGAAATGGCTCCAAGGTACTGATCTAACTACTAGGTGCTTCTACTAACTAAAATAAGAAAGACCAAGGAAGGAAAAAATTGGGAGGAGAACTAAAAATTCTGTTTTTAAATTTTAAATGCAATTAGACATTCCAGTGAAGATGTTGAGTAGGCACTTGGAATACAGGGTAACAATGCAGGAGAGATGGCAGGACTGGATATATGCTTTTGTCAGTCATAAGTTGGTGGATGCTATTTATGCTGTGGGTTGCATGAGATCTCCTAGCAAGTGGCTTTAAAGAGAAGAGGTTTGGGACTAAGAGCTAGAGTGTCAGAGACTTCAGGAAGAGGAGAGAATTGGGACAGAAAGGTCAAGGAGAAAGGAAAGTCAGGAAGGTGGTGAGGCCCAGAAGCAAATAAAGAGTTTCAGGAAAAAGGAATTGATTAACCAATGTCAAAAAAGTGTTTGAAACCAAGACTCCAGAGACAAGTGAGTTTGGCACATTGGCATCCTTGACAAGAGCAGTTTCAAAGGAGTGTGGGGTACCAAAGTGTCACCAAAGTGAACTGAGAAGAGAGTATTTAGTAAATCTAGACAATCCAGGTTGGAAGATTTAACAAATAAAAATACAAGATGCCCAGTTAAGTTTGAATTTCAGGAACAATTTTTAGTATAGTTGCAAATCTATATGAATATTACATGAGGTATACTTACACTAAAATATTGTTTTAGTATTTTTCAGTGTATGTTCCAAATATTGCATAGGATATACTCATACTAAAATTGTATTCATTGTTTAACTGAAATTCAAATTTAACTGGATGTTCTCTATTATTACCTGGCAATTTTGACAACTACTTCAGGGAATTTTGCAATAAAGGGATCAGAGATATGGGGTAGTTGCCAGAAGGACATGGTCTCAAGGGAAAAGTTTAAGATGGGAGCCATTGCCAGGTAGAGAGGAAATGTCAATGCAAAAGAGAGAGGGAGCAACTGCAGAATAAAGTCCTTGAGAAGATGAGAGAGGGCAGGACCTATTGCACAAGGCCCAAGGCTCTCCCTAGAAAAGAGCCAGCAGAGTGCAGCCTGGCAGCAAGAGAGGGAGCAGGATATGAACGTACTGATGTGGTTGATTGTAGTCATGGTGGGAGGAAATGAAAACATGTTCTAAATACTTCTGTTTCATTAGCAAAAGAACAAGCAAGATCATCTGTGAGCACAGGACAAGGGAGGATTGTGGAGAAAGCTGAGATTGTTATCTCAAATATTGTGAACAATCACTAAGGAAATGTAGTAAGATTGCTGGACAGAGCAGAATGCCACTTAGGATGTGTGGTCCTATGGCCAAAAGGGAGCCAGTCAGCCTGTGGGTGTGGTCCTGTGGCTGAAAAGGAGTCAGTCAGCCTGCTAGGTGGAGTCCTGGGGTTAAATGGAAGCCAGTTTGCCTGCTGGGTGAGTCTTGGCACTCTGGTACAAGCAGGGCATTAGTAGAAAATGAGTTGTAGCCAAGGTTGGAGTTTGGTACAGCAGAGGGAGCAGGGAACAGAGGAGTTGAGAGTCTATGCAAAGCAATAACATTAGACAGGATCATGGAGTGAGCTTAAGTTGATATGAAAGGATATTTAGATAGATTTTTCTGACTGTTCTAGAATCAGCCAGTTCTATAGGGAAAGATGGCAGAAATAGATTTCTGCCCCACTCTTCCTAGGATAAGCCTGGTTTATGTCTGTTATCCTGGCTTAGTTATTATGAGTGCCCCTTTCTCTGTCAAAAGTGTACCTGTCAGGTAATTTTGGTCACCTTAGAGTCTCCCTACATTACAAAGAAAGCCCCAAGCAATCGGGGTGTGACACTTTGTGGGGTGTATGAGGTTCAAATCTGGGTTAGTACTTGCTGGCCTGAGGAATCCATTGGCCTGTGCTTGCTGTCATCAGGCTGGAGCTGGGCGTGGGTGGAGTTCCTGGCAGAGTTGGCTGCCATGGAGGCTGTACTAACCAAGAGCACCTACCTGTTTCTGGTGCAAATATCCCCGAAGGTGGGAGACAGCAAGATGGAGAGGACAGTGGCTGGGAGGAACTGCACAGCAATACGGTGGACTTGCAGCCTCTCACCGCAGAACACACATGTGCCTCTCAAACAAACCCGGCCTTCAGCCTGTGTGTCTCCCATGAACACCCACCAGAGAGCAGCCACAGCAGGACACTGAGCGGCTGGGATGGTTCACCCACTCAGGTCCTCTCCTTGCCTGCTGATACCAGTAAGTGGGCCACACAGCGACCCTGGCCTGACAGAAGCATGGTAACCAGAAGTTCAGACCTTGTAGGAAGAAAGATCTGGGCTACTTCATCAAGCAAGCAACTTGGGCTACAAAAGTGCTACTTGCTTTGATTAGGAGTGGATTGAAGAGAACTAAACAAAATTAAATTTTTAAAAAATTGTGCTACTTGCAGCTGAAGATCATCTAGGATGGCAACCAAGGAAGAAGCTGATGAGAATCACTATGGCTGTAGGATCTACTGCAGCAGGGGACACTATAGCACCCCCTACTCCCCACCGACTCACATGAGGTAGAGTTTTCCCCCCAGTTGAATATGACTGGACACCACCACAAGGAATCAGAACCAAAACACGGTATACCAATGGGTCTGAGCAAGGGAGGGACAGTATCAGAGGTCACCAATGCCCCACCCAGACCCCCTCAACTGAAGGCTGCTTTCTAGGAACACCTGCACCTCCCTTTGTGCTTGAGTGTCTTCCTTCTGGACTCAGCAAGCTGTACGTGCTGGAGAGTTGATCTGCTCAGCAGCAGGCACCAGTCAATGGCCAATGGCTAGCACGGAGCTGTCATGTAAATGCCCTAGCATGGTCACTCCTGGGTGGAGTTGCTTGATGGCCTCTATTACACTGCAGAGTCCCCATGGAGGCTGCTCCAGGCCCACCAGGGAGGTGTCCCCTAACACACCTTCCTTGGCCTCCCCTCTCCCCTCCTGCTATGTCCTGCTGGTACCTGGCAAGGAGCATGCTAGCCCTAGAAAGGATCTCAGGATGGCTTCTGAGGATATCCAGCCAAGACTCATCATCATAGACCAGAAACAACCTGTCTGTATCACGATTGAAAGACCTTTATGTGCTGAATCGCACACTTTTTTAGGGAAATACATCCTGGAAAGGAGAATAGGTGACATTTTGTGCAGACACACTGGGTCCTGGGTCTTAGCATGACTGCATCCTTCTTCCTATCAGAGGACATGTTGAGTCCTGCTCTCATGTGCAAAAACTCCACAGCCCCAGCATCAGCCAGTGAAGGGAATGCTAGGAGGGGTGAAGCCGAGCCTGGCAGCAGCAAGGGAAAGGAAATGAAGGGAAAGGTCCTGGCAGTAGGACGCCCCTGCGTCTTCAGGTCTTCATGGCATGCCATTTCCCAGATTAGGTGACCCTGCCATGAAGCCAAAATGTATGGGCCTTGAGAACTCATAGATTCTTCCCAGGTTAATATAATAATAATAATAATAATAATAATAATAATAGCAAGTAATACTGTATTCCTGAAGCCAAACCCTCAAGAGAGAAAAGGAACTCTTGTTAATATGAAGAGTGCCAAGTGTTTTCTTTCTTTTTTCTTAAATTTCTGGTCCTAATTCCAAAATCAGCCAGCAAACATCAGTATGCAGAATTTGGCAGCAAATAAAACCATTAAACATAACACTGCAATAATAGTTGTTGGGGCAATTAAATATTGTCATATAGCTTTGTGTTCTCAATTCTGCTTCAGATTTCATTTGACCTAGAGAGAAAGTATAACTTTGAAGCATGAAATCCCTTTAGAAACAATCTGTAGAAGCATGAGGAGAGACATGATTTCTAAAAAATCCTTAGCTTTATGTCTACATTAAATAAATACCTTTTGTGTTGTCTACTCTATGGCATATCTGTGTGCAATGAACCAAAATTAGTATAGAACCTAATCCTCAAAACAACTATCACTTGCTGTATCTTTGTGATAGTTTTTATCAAAGACTGGCAATTGTTTGGTCATCTGTTTATTCACAGACTCTTGACTCCTTGTGGGCAGATTCCTGCTTTATTCATTGTTATAGAAACCACAGAGCTTTATATCACAGTCATTCAGTATGCCAGGCTGACCATCCAATAGCATCAAAATTTGTACCTATATTATTATCTATTTATTTACGTGTTTGGTTGTCTCCTCTCACTAGGATATAAACTTGAGGGAAGGGACACTGTGTTGTGCACCCATATCTCACACATAATAGATGCTCAATAAATATAGGCTAAGTAATTAAAATAAGAATACAGTATGTTATGATGGAAGCAGAGCTGCAAGAGATGCCTGTTCCAGTTATCTATTTTGAAATGTGCTGAGTGGTCACTCAAAGGCCCATGACAGTTTGAAATTCTACAACATGGCATCAGTTTCTACTCTGCTTTGACAGTTCCAGGGTTAGACCTATCAGCTAAGGAGTCCCCTTGCATCATTTTGTTTTACCTTCATCTTATTGTATGCTCCTAGCAAGTGCCTTTATATGGACTTATATGTTTTGTGTTGGCTTCAGAGCTCTGTGTATAAAAAGTTTTCAAAATAGTCAAATATCTCCAATCAATTTTATAGCAAAACAGAGTTCTGTGGTTTTCGATTTATTTGCTATTTGCATATTTTAATAAGAAGATTGTAAATAAAGCTGGCTATATGGCAGGGATATGATGTTACAATACTGTTACTCCAACCATATGGGCTCCACTGCTATCCAGCACAATAAGGCAGATGTGTTTAACACCTGTGTTTATATCTGGCATCACTGGCAGTGGGTTGTGTCTGTAGGTGGTCCAGAGGAAAGGCACTGACTTCCAGGGAGATGGGAGAGCCACGTCACCTGGAAAAAGGGAACTACTAGGTCACAATGTAAAAATGATGCCCCTTTGTCCCTACCAGCCCTGCCCTGTGCTGTAGAGGGCAGGAATAATCCAATTCTATGATTTTCTGTGATTAAGAATGTATGTTCTAAGTGAAAGATGTATAACATAAGGCAAGATAGCATTTTATTTTAAATTGCTAGCTAGGAGTGGGTGGTTAGTTTTTATTTTGTTTTGCTTTGGGGTATTTTATCTGTTTGCTTTGTTTTGTCTTTTAGAATTCTCCACTTGAAGATTCTCTATATTCACTAGAACAAATCCAATTTGCATTTTGTCAGTAATGTCAGCAGTCATAGAAAAGATATAGAAAATGGTACCATATTCCCAATGTGATGGTGCCCCATGTAGACCAAGGCTTGGGACAACAGCAGGTCGGCTTATCACTATGTTCTGCTGTCAGTGAAAATCATCTTGCTGGGAGCAGAAGCACCAGCTACAGTATCACATAGCAAGAGACATGGTGCTGGCCTCTGAACTTCCGTGTAGGATTTGAGTCCTTCCAACACTCCCTTATGAAAACTTCCTACTTCCCAGGAGCTCAGGAGTCACCTTGCATATGATGTGCCAGCCTGCATTCACAGCTCATTGCTTTTATTCTAACGTGACAAGAACTATCTGTTTTTATTCATTGCCCAATAAAATATTTTAAACTCCTTATAAACTGGTTTCTCATGCTCTGTCTCTAGTAGGTTTCCCCTGAAATGTTAACTCAGATGTGTCCCCTCGCAGGCATTGGCTATAGTTTCTGAAGGTATTGACAAGCATAAGTATGCAGGATACCGGATAGCAGAACTGCTTCCGGTAGCTCAGGGGTTCACATCCTCACAAACCTGTCCTGCCATCTGCACATAGCTGCCTCCTGGAAGTACATCCTTAGACTTCCATGGCACTGAGCAATAAGGGTACATACAGAATTAAAAGCCAAGATTGTCTCCAGGCCACACTTTAGCCAATAGTTCAAACTTTTATTCTTCCCAACTGAACCCTTGCAACAAAGACAAGAACACAGAGCATAGCCAGTTGGTTTGAGCAGGAATTTATTTTTTTGTCCCTGGTGAAAAAATAGTAACATTTTTGAGCAGTGAAATACTAAAAATAAACAAAAATATCCACAGACCCTAAAAAATCAAGTTGATGATAGAACTGTTGGTTGGGGTGGGGGTGGGGGGGATTGCATTGAAAATCCAAAATTCACAATCTGGATCCTGCCTGATTTTGACTCTGATTGTTTGATCTCTTGGTAGTTCCAGTTATTTCATTTTTAAAATAAGGTGGTTGAATAGGAGAAATTCTCAAGTCCCTTTAAGCTCTAAAACCCCACGACTACACTTTTCAATAAACAACAATTCTGCAGCGAGTCTTGGCCCAGCTGAGGGGCCCTCTCCTCTGGCGACTCTATCTGGCTATCTTTGTAGAATGGGACATATGGGTGGTGTTAGTGGAGTTTTTCCAAATAACTCAGTATGCCAGCATTGGTAGTAGATCACACTAATAGTTCTGCTATTCAATTCAAGGGATTTTTTTTTCTTCCAGATGCTTCATTCTTTGAATTTAACTATAATGCAATGCCTTTTAAACTGAGAGCTTGATTGATTTCTCTGACCTTGAAGCAGACTTTTGTTTCTATAACTTATTGTGCCCTGTCCTGAATCACTTCCACATCTCCTCAACAGCCTCCTAGTGACTTTACTTTTATGCCCCTGGCTAGGGTACTGTCACAGAAAAACAAACCACAGTAGGTTAGATGCAAAGTAAAGTGATAAAGAGGAAAACAATATAATGTTAAATATGTGGGTTGCATTTTCAATTTTGCATTTTTATTGAATTCCTGCTTTTCCAAAAAGTAATATAGCCTGCGTTTGGCCACATCTTTTTCAATCTCAGATGTATGGGTCTGTGTTGATTTGCAAAATTACTGTGTTTTTCATATATTTAACATGCTGCATATTCATTCCACTGGTGTAGATTAGAGCTCAGTGTGCACAGCCATGAATGATAGATTTAAGCATATGTGTGTGCTTTCTTTCTGATAAACAATGTCTTTTCAGGGCTCTATAGACTTGTGAGGATTCCTAACAAAGTTTTACTTGAGAACAAATGGAGAATATCTCTCCAATGATGTAATTAGAATTAAATTCTAGAGAGTTATATATCCTTGATGGATGTTAAGCCTTTGTGCAGACTTCATCTTGTGAAAAAAATTTTAGTGATTGCTGTTTGTTCCTTCACGTCATTTTATGTTTTGAATAATATAATTATTACTGCTAAGTGGTCTCCTGTTTGCAAGCATATATTTGTTAAGACATATTTAGAAGGAAGTTTTCATTCTTTAGGAAAATCAGTTTTGAGCTAAAATTTATAGCCCATGTTTTTCTCAATTACAATGCTGGCTTGCTTCAAAACACCAATCCTCTTCCACTGCCAAATGGAAAAGCAAGGCACAATGTTGATTAATATCCAGGAAAAAATATTAAACACCATCCAGCTTTCTAAGCTCCTGCTTTACATAAGTATGCTGGTAACTATTGACTTTAAATTTGGCAGCAATTTTTCTAGTAACTATAATTTCAGGTCAGAAACTCAATAATGTAAAGTAGGATATCACCCAAAGGAAAAAGGGAATGAAATGCATGACTGTATCAATCTTGGCCCCCCCAAATGGGTCCTGGCATGCTTTAAGAGAAATAAAATATAAATTAATTCACAAAGAATTTAGGATGCTCTTCAGAAGGAGATGGGTCAACTTGCCACATCAAACAGAGAAGGGAGACTTTTGCATATTTAGTTGATCTGTATTTACAGAATTTTCATATTACTTTCCTTTCTTGGCTTACAACAATCCAATAATTCTTTCCTTTAAAGATGTCTAAGAAATCTGTGTTTAGCTGATGCTAGAGGCAGTGCAATTCTAGAAAGCACTTACAAAAAAGGTTTATTTTCTGCATAAACTGTCTCAACATGAATGCAGAGAGATCTGTACAAGAACATTGCAGCAATCCAAGTCCAGCTTTTTTCAGATCAACCCATATTGACTCAGTGTCTCTTATACTCAAGGCATTGTTTTTTTCTACATGTTCTCTCTTGCTTTCTATAAATTAAACTAATCTACCATTAAGGCAAAGACCTTATAATAATAGTTATTACTGCAATATTAATTTTCCAAAAATAAAATAAAAACATATTTTGGATGGTGGGAAGTAAGGAGAAGAAAAAAAAAGGAAAATCCAGGTTTGTCTTTCTTTTACCTTTTGTGCCCAGGTCTTGTTTGCTCAATGTTTACAATTAGGGCTGCTAAAAAATCAGTGGCCTAAGAAAATTTGTTGGAGAAGATAGCTGCTAAAACTGTGAAGATTCTGTCTTTCCTGCTTATTTCTTAAACATACTCTAACATATTTAGATCAGCAAATTTCAAATGGAACCAAATAAAGGATTGTTGTATTGGTCAGGTTTATATGTAAGCAGTATTTGAGGGCCAAGATCATCCCAAGTACAGACTATTGTCACAACTAATCTTTTTACAATGCTAGGATGAATAAACTCATTACTTTAAAATGTTAAGTTTATTAATCTTTCCATTTTAAAATGTGAACTTATATTGAAAAAAGTAAATATATTATAAGTCACATTATATATGTATATATGTACATACACATTATTGAGATTGTTACTGAAAATATAGAAATATTATATATTTCTATATTTATAAACTTAACATGATAAGTATATAATTATATACACATAATGATGACTTTTTGAAAGATGACAATTAAAAAATTATTCAAATGTATTTTAAAACTATATGCACATCCTGATTAGGAACCAAATAACTACATATTAAACCATTTTAAATTATTAGAAATGTTATTTATTTTACATTTAGTGAATCCAAATAATTTAGAATACTGACCTTCCTTATAAAATATAATTATAGAATACAGGTAGTTCTTTTATGGAATCAAGATTTCAATTTTTTTTAGCATACAACCAAATAGCAACATCAAATTAACTTTTAACCTAAGAGCCCTTATATTTTTAAATGGGAAGTAAAAACAGCATTTAAGGAAGTACTTCCATGAAGTCTTAGCAATCAGCTTATTTAAATATGAAATAAATAAATATTGTAAAAATTTAGGAATTCTGATCAATGAACTTATGCTGACTTATCTTTTCAGCATATCTGTAATACTATTAATAAGAATATTGCTAATATTTATAATTAATAATAATCTTCAATTATTGAAAAATTATCGGAGATCATAGCCTTTTTTGGTGTACCAAATCTAAGGAAGTCACTGGTGTTAAAATCTCCACCTAGTTTTGGTAACAAACATACCCCAAGTTCCTTTCAGGTCATGGTAAATGTAACGCACACAGCAATCCTAATGACCAATCCTGGAGTACCTAAGTTCCAGGAGCACTCAGTGACTGGTGGTCACCAGAACATTTTACAAAGCTGAAGCAAACACTTCAATCTGTGGATGAGGGTAGTGACAGATGCCAATTAGGAAATAAACATCAATTTGAAAATTCCTTCTGCATGAAAAATTCCTCTTCAATTAATAAGAATTGATCATTATTCCTGTGCCTTTTTATTTCCTAAAAGTCACACTTTAATATTAAGGAGAAAAAAGTTGTTATGAAACCAAAATGGCTGGCAACAGGCAAGTGAGAAGTACTAACTGATCAAAAAAAAAAAAAAAAAAAATAAGTGGAAGTAGACAGAGAAGAAAGTTGTCAATAAACTGATTGCAGTTTCTTCCCTCCCTCTTTACCTTCCTTTTTCCCTCCCTCCCTTTTCCCTTCCATTATTTTTAAACAGAAGAACTTTTCCTGAGAAAATTAGAAGCTATTTCTTCTTAAATAGTAACAAGTAACCTCCATGACTTTGTCATTTTAGCTTTCATTCTTCGTGAGTCTAAAGGGAGTGACAGATCAAGGCAGACTTCCTGCAACTACAGCTAACTGTCCTCTGCTCACAGGGTCTCCCACCTTACCTATGGGCAAGCCTTGCCTGGCAGGTAGCCCATAGGATGACTGTGGTCAGGCTATCAGAAGACACACCACCCACCACTGCCCACTATGTACATGCACATACACACATCCACATACACAAGCATAGATATGCACATGCACACACATGTACAACCCCCTCTCCCCACACTTACATGTACACATACACAGATGCACACATACACACCCACCCACATCCACACATACATGCACACATACACACATGCCCATGTATAGGCACACACATGAACACCCCCAAATACATATACACATCCATGTTCACATACAGACACATGGCCACAAACATACCCATATACATACACCCACATACATACACATGCACACATTTCACATACATGCAGACCCACATGCAATTTTAAGACAAGGTTGAAAACTTAAACTGAATTTGACAGTGGCAACTTCTGATAAGCGTTCCGGTGTGGCAAAGGAGGATGGGTCCTACTGGAAATCAAAATGCTGGGTGTCAGGAACAGGGGGTGAGGGGATGGTGGGAGTGGCTATGAGGCTCCAGGCCTTTGGATGTTTGGATTCCATTGTGTCTTAGCCTCGTTTTAATCCACCTTGCATCATCCTAGCTCATCAATCATAGTTTAAATATTTATTTTCCCCACATCTCTTCGGTCTTTTCTGTAAATTGTGGTCTTCGACAGAATGCTATGTAAAAAGAATGCTGACAGCAGCATTCCAACTTTTAAAAAAATTCTCTGATTAACACATTTCTCCTTTGTGGCTAAGCCACTCATCATAGGAAGATTGTTAAATAGTCCTTTGCTTTCAACAGCACTTAAGATCGTTCATGGAGTGTGTAACTGGAGAATTGTGTTTGGGAGGGTTTGGGCTTCCTGGCCACAAGGCATCTTCTCTCCCGTCTTAAAGTGAGTTGGCCCAAGCCTGGTGGTCTGTTATGTACCTTTTTCTCCTAGTGTTTGCATCTATTACAAGAAATGTTCAGAAGAACCAGCATATTTTCTTAAGAAAAAGAAATCAGGAACCTGGTATATTTTGTCTTATGCTTTGGACAAACTAATCCAAATCAGGTGAGTTGTCAGTTGTTTACAGTTGAATGTCAGACGTAGAAAGCCAATACACAGATCCAATAATTCTATTATCCAACATTGTACATATACTCCAATTTTCTGTCTAAGTCATTACATTTCAAGAGAAAGCAAAGAAGAGAAGAAGGTTCATATGTACACTTTCCTGTCTTGTTTTTTGCATACCATTCAATAAGCTTGCCCCTCCTCGGTGTGTCTACAGAGAGTGGCCCGTTCTCTAGAACATAAGTCTTCCAGCCCAGGCTTTGCATTTTTATTAGGCATAGTTTTGAAATTTTAGCAATTAATTGCTTTTAGGCAATGTCTACATTCAGCTGTGTGAGTCTGTGCACAAACTGTGAAGTCTACTCTGAAGTCACTCATCTCTGCTGAAAGGAAATGGCAGCTTTTTGTTACACTCAGGAGAGGGTAAGTCACAGAAGTGATTTTGCTCTTGTTTATTCTGTGACGTACATTCCTTTGAAAAATATTTTACTTTTGCTATGTGACACCCAGAAGGGTAAATCATCAGTCATGCTAAAATTTATTGTTGGCCCTAACAAAGTGGAAATGATAGTAAAAATATTAGAGGTGTATAATTTTTATTTTTTGAGAATTTACACAAATAGTAAAACTTGCCTTTCCCCATATCTGTTCAGACTTTTCTACAAAAGCCCAAGCAACTGAGTGGACTGTAACCTAGGTGTCAGTTATTTTCTTAAGATGTGATTTAACTTAACAAGACAGATGACAACACAAGGTCCACCATAGGAAAGAAATGACATGGACATGAATAGTATGATTTACTTTTAATTTTTTTTAAAAAGGACAAATGAAGATAAAAACTGATAAATAAAATTTATCTTAATTTACCAAGTTAATGAATGTTTTCTAACTGCTCAGAACAGCAGAAGAACTGGGATAATAATTGTATTCTGCACTGGCTCAAATATTCGGCAGGGCCATCCAAGGTTAAGTGTCCTCTTTATTTAAACTGCAATATATTTCTTATTTTTCATACTTGGTTCTAGTACTATGTACATATTTTTAATAAACATAGACTTATTTTCCTTTACATTTTTTTCTTACTGAGTTTAATATACTTTTTAAACAAGTGAGCTTCAGAGAATTATTATGAATCTCAACTATATATGTTGAAAAATACTCTCATAGTCTATGAAGAGCTATATAAACATAAAATGTTACCAGTATGATACATAGCATATCTTATAATTCTGAATTTCAAATATATAATCAGTGTCATGTGAAAAACCATAATTATGTTATTCAGCTCACTTATGTGTATGAAAAATAAGTACTTCAGATATGGTCCAAGCAGTTTTTTTCTCTCTTAAGTGTTTTTAATTTTAAGACAAAATATGTATGCAAAAGAAATTCTATTTATGAATTATAGTAAGGCATTAAGAAATTTTTTTCACCCAAGAGATCAGATGTCCTTGTAAGCTTATTTACTTTTTATGTAAAGATAAATTTTGATTTTTTGGCAAATTAATACCATGTCCAGTTTATAAAAGTAACTCAGAATAGTGATTTAATACTTTTAATTTTTTATGAAAATGTACAAACTTTATCAGTACAGTCATTTTTTTGTTTGTTTCTCAGATTAGTTGCCCAAACTAAAATAGATCCAATGTTTTTCAAAATCTTACTTTCAGCTCACAGACATGGCCATCCTTTGCTCCACAGAAAGATCTTACCATTTTCCATTTTGAGTTAAATTGATGTATAATTAATGTCAAGTACACTAATGGCAGAAATGCATATAAACCAAGAGAAGGTAGCTCTCAGGATTAGGAAAATGACCTAGACTCAGTCTCATTTATTTTAAAGATAGAAAAATGGAAATGTATTTGCCCCTCAATGGGAACTCTTTCAAGAAGTTGAACTAAAGTAATCTTTGGTAATTAACCTTATTATATGCATGTATGTATTTTAACCATTTAAAATCTTTCTTTTAATTCTTGTAAAATATATCAGATGTTAAAGCATTCACTCTTCATAGATTTTCTTAATTTAGAAATTAAAGATTCACTCATCCAGCATAAAATCAAAAGTCAGTGTTAAGTTGAAATTCTCTAAGCTATGTGCAGAAATTTAATTTTTGCAAAAATTATGTTTTTATACAAATTCATTGAAATAGAGTCCCTTTTGAATGTTAGGCAATGCAACATTTATAGCAGTGGTAGATTATTACAACAATATGGTATAGCATCTTGAGAAAATTACAAATTTCACTGTCAACCTTCATATTCTTAAAGAAAAATACTTGTGCAGCACGTGCATTCTGTAATTTGTGTGAAACCCCAGTATAGAGAAGCAAGTTCTTTTTTTTCTTTTAATTTTAAAAAATATTAACCTGACAAAAATATCTAAGTCAATCCATTTGATGGGGATTTCGGCGCGAGGAGTCGATTGTTGAATTGCACCAAATACTTTTTCACAGTGCCTCTTACTTATCTTTCGTTTTTCACAGTAACTGACTACATCACTGTGTTTTCTCCTTTTCAGCGAAGAAGTAAACTTGCCTTTTGAGTTTCCTGAGAGATGCAGGCAACTCTGGTGGCTTATGTTTAGTTAGGATTTCTAGAGGCAGTACTAGAGAGCGGCGCGGATGGTCTTCTGTTGTGTGTTTGCGTGCTGACTGGACGGGCTTTTCTTCTTGTTGTCATTTGAAATGGAAACACTGCACTGCTGAGAAAATACCATGAAAATATAACCCACTGCATTCCAGGAAAATAAATAAGCAAGGCCACCCAAATTTTCAATTAGTGCTCCTGCAGAATGCAGGAAATGGCAAGAGATCCGTCCAAGGCACCCTAGGCCGGGTCGTGGGTAGGGAGCAGAGCCGGAGGCTGGGGGGGAGGCAGGCCCATTGTGAGGGTGGCCTGGCTCCAAGGAAAACTACATGCTGGCGCTGCTTCCCCGAACAGACCCTGGTAATGCCTTCTTGCTGAGGGCACAGCTACATTTCAAGGTTGGAGGTTTGGTGGTGAAGGGACACTCGAATGTTCATTTCTCACTTCATACTGTAAGTGTAGTAAACATTTGCAGTACTTCCCAATGTGGAGCGTTAGCCACCTGAAACAGCAATATTCTGGTTGGTTGGTGGAAATTATAACATGTTTTTTGATGTAAAGTGTCAGGCCCCAAAACCAATGGTTCCCACTTGGTGACTGTTCCCTGCTGACAGGTCCTGGACACCCGGGGAAGCAGGAGGCAGTACTTCCCGATGGAGGCAGGCAGGCGGGGTGGGGGGGTGTTTTCCCTCCCCAGGGTGAACGTCTGTCCGCTCCAGAGTCAGCAAGAGGAAGAAGAATCTGGATTACCCAGGGAGTCGAACAGTCAAGGGGGAGACTCCTTTCCTTCATGATGTTTCTCTGAAATGTTCGAATCACTAGTTTGAAGGTAGCATTTGAAAGCCAAAACAGGAAAAATGCATATACATCAGACTCCTGCTTCCTTGCTCTCTGACTTGCTTTCTGTTTCATTTCTCAGATCGTCACTGCTGTATGTAGAATTTGCCAACCTTCACACTGAAGTTAGTTAAGAGAGGAGGACAAGACGGGTCTGGGTTTTCAGCAGCGTGGTGTTGTTTCAGCTTACTAAACAGCCACTGTGATTTTGCATGAATTTTATCTGGTCTGAATCAAACTCTTTAATTTCTAAAACAGCCAAAATGTTTCGATCCTTTTCACACTGCATTTATACGCAAAAGTAAATGTATACATCCTATGCATCTTACAACCAAGAAAGAAATAATTGAGGAGCTACGATGGACCACAGGTATTAAGGAAGGCAGCTCATGAGTGGTCTAAGTGACCATTCTGAGGGCAGAAAGAATGGTTTGGGTGGGCAGGAGGTGAATACCATTGCCCTAGCTGAAATTAAATATGAAACTCAAATTACGCCTTGTTATTTATTCAAATAACAATGCTTTTTATTTGTGGTAATCATAGGAGAGGTTTTTTTTTTTGTTTTGCTTTTAACACTTACTACCTCACAAAGATAGAGTAACAGAAAATTAAGGAAGAAAAGCACTGACTTTAATCTTTCTTCTTAGCTGCTTTATTTCAGTTGAGAGCATTTCCATGGCAAATCAACTACTTTGTTAGGTTAAAAAGTCTGTCATTTCCTTTTCACAGAAAATCAGGAATTTCATCTTTGTACCATACTGCAGCATTTCCAATAATTGAATTCTAATGGTTTGGGAGTGTGTCCTTAATCTAGCTTCCTATACAATAAATAAATAACAGAAAAAAGTCTCTTTCCATTTACCATAGTCTCAAAATATACATGCCCCTATATTTAGTAAGTCAAGCAATTTTCAGTCACAGGGAGACTGAGAACTGTCTTGCCAAAATATATGCTCTCAGTTCCAGAGCTGGCCCTCAGAAGAATGACCCAAGTGGGGCAAGTTCACTGCTGCCTTCCAACCTGCCTGCCTCCAACCTGGGGGTCCGTCATTTTGCTTTTCTTCTTGTCTTCTCTCCTTCACCGCTCTACCCATGGCTTCAGATGTTTGCTTACATTCTATCTGTTGAAACTGCTTCAAGAAAATTATCTAATGAATTCACACCAAAGTATAAGTTATTCACAAGGTTTAATGTACTTATTCAATGTGTTTCCAAGCACTGTACTTGGTGAGATCTCCGAGAAATAAAGAAATAATGCTGGCATTTGTCCTTTGGATAAGACACCAAAATAAATCACCATCCTGCAAGGCGTTGGGCTCAGTGTCAAAGCCAGAAGTGACCTTGTCAGCATGCAGACCAGACTGCTGATTTCATAGTTGAAAAAGTTAAGGCCTAGAACCAGCCAATGACATGATGGTATTTATACTCTAGCTCAGTAGAAATCTGTTGATTTCTCTAGTGCTTTCTGAATTGCTTCAATATACAAATCTTTCTCACATGTTGTAGTAGATGAAATTGTTGTTAAAATATTCCCTACCCCTCCTGTAGACTTCTCCCACTGAGGTTATAACACCCCCTCATCCCAATGTCAGCCTTGATTATGGGCTTATTTTCACAATGGAATAGGAGCATAAGTACACTGTGCCATATCACTTCAAAGCCATCCGCCATCATTTCCCCTCTTCTGGAACATCTATATTCTTTGGATACAGACTACTTTTTCAGTCTAGGTCCTAGAATAAATAGGTCCTAGACAAAAGCACAACCGAGATAGATGTAATAGGAATGAGGGAGAAACGTCTGTTGCAGTAAACCCCTGAGATTTTAGAGTTGTTTGTTATTGTAGCATAACACAGCCTCAGCAGACCGACACACTGTGGTGCTGCCAAAGCACAGCAGTTTCCTATTCTATTCTGTACAGTTTACCCTGTGCATTGTGATCCAAAAAGTGGATGCATGGAGGGAGTACACCCATGTATTTTGCTCCAGAGTAACCCAGTCTCTTTGGAGGCTGGACCTGAATGAAAAAGGACATATCCAGAAAGCCTTGGACTCTTGGTGCTTTCATTTGACTGAATATCAGCGACCCTGGCTTAGCTGCCTGAGTAGGAGAGAGACTCCAGAAAAAGAGGAGGATATATTCTTTATATCTCTGGCAACTTGAGCCAGGTACTTAAAGAAAATGTCAGAAAAAAACAACCTTGTCTCAAGACAGAAAATAATGTATTTATGAGAAGCAAAGTAGCCCCAGAGTATATTGAATGTAGGGGATACAGAAAGTCTTCCTGTAGGAGGCTTTACTACGAGACTTGGAAGAATGAGGAGGACTTTGATGTTCACAGGTAGCAGGAAATGGTCATTTCTGGTAAAGGTTCATTGTGATTAGAGACATAACAACAGAAAGGCCTAGAGTGTTTCAGAAAGTTTGTAGTTTTTGTTTTCTACTTCCAGGAACATGTTCCTTTTAACAGAAGAACAAAACCTTAAGCCCAAGAATTTTAATTTAATCGTTTACTATATAATTGTATTTACTAAATTAGATCAAGTGACATATATATATATATATATATTTTTTTTTTTTTTTTTTTTTAAGTTCAGGGTCTCACTCAGTTACCCAGTGCAGTGACATGATTATGGCTCACTGCAGCCTTGACCTCCTGGGCTCAGGTACTCCTTGGGCCTCAGCTTCCCAAGTAGCTGAGACCACACTCGGCTCTTTTTTTTTTTTTTTTTGCTAGAGATAAGGTCTCACTGTGTTGCCCAGGCTGACCTCAAACTTCTGGACTCAAGCACCTTGGCCTCCCAGAGTGCTGGGATTACAGGTATGAACCACCACGCCTGGTCTTGTTTTTGCTTTTTAGAAGGGAGAGGAGGTTGAATCACCACACAGGTGTCTACCTATTCTTTGATATCTTGTAGAACTTTGTTGATATTTTGGCACTAATCATGTATCAGGATAATTTCTGTGCTTATATCTGTGTTCTCTACCCTGAACACTAAGCTTCAAGGTCAAGTGTGGTGTTCTGCTGAGCTGTTATCCTTAAATCTAACACAGTTTCTGACACAAATGAGCATGTAGCAAATACTTATTGAAGAATAAATCAATAAATATTGCCAGCCTTCCCATCTTAATATGTAGAAAATATACCCACTTTAAGAAATGAAGGAATCATATGCCTGTCTTTAACATGTAAAAAAAGTCAGAGTCATCATTAAGCTTTGCCCAACATGTATAATGACCTTCCCTGAACATCAAGTCAAATGTCCTCCTTTAAGATGATGGTTCAGAGCTGTGCTTGTGTCATCCTATTTTATATGCACTATATATGTCTTCACAAATCTATTTGAGACTATATTTTTAAAATTGGAAAAGACAACATATAATTGTCCTTTGAAATTGATTTGCAAACCATTTCAGCTCACTGTTTTAAAATGATATTCACAATAATGTGAACTTACTCTTCTGCCCCAGCTCATTTCAGGATTTATGTATGCTTCTGAATCATAGAGCTTTGATCCTTAGAAACCAAGGACAGCTGTCCATTGGAAGGACATGCTCTTCTGAAAGGATCTCTCCGCTGAGCCCTAGCTCACTCTAGAATTTATGTATGCTTCTGAATAATAGAGCTATGATCCTTAGAAACCAAGGACAGCTGTCCATTGGAAGGACATGCTCTTCTGTAAGAACCTCTCTGCTATAGCCAATGAGAATTACCAGGGTCCTCATACCAGTTAGGGTGCTATGATTGTCAGTCTAATATAGTGTTTTTAAAGAGGTAACTAATTTATTGGGGGTAAAAATAGCCAGAATGACTTCTATAAACAAAATCAATAGGCACCATGTGTGTACAAATAAGTGTCCATTGCTGATCTCATCACTGGAGGCAGAGTGGATATGCATCAACAGTTGGAAAATGGTCTCTGGAATCCAAGAGGCTGATGCTTAGATTCTAGTCTGTCCATATTGATTGCTTTGGGCAAATAAATGCATTCTGAGCTTCAGTTTTTTAAGTCTAATAGATATGTCTCCTAATTCTCTACATTTTGGTGCCTGGCCAGAGCAGATGCTCCTTAAGTATTTGCTTCCTTTTATTTAAAATGTGCTATCATACAATAAATTATTACCTTTTATTACTACTTAATCATTCTAATTGACTTCAGTTTTTATTTTTGGATGATATTTTAAACTATTACTTCGTCAACTGCTTTTGATTTCTGTAGTATTTGGTCAATACAAAATATTTCCCATTCCTTCTGTGAGCAAAGCAGTCGGCTCAGTGCTTGAGTGAGTGCACAAGCACGGGGCTCGTCAGGGCGCTCCTCCTTCCTCCCAGCCCTTCAGTCTCCCTCCCACCATCCTCCTGATGAAATATACACCCAAACCATGGCCTATTTAGAGATTGTGGCACATGGCCATTTGCAATACAGCAGTCCACTCTGAATTTAAATTTGTCACCATTTTCCTTAGAGAGAATGAGAGGGAAAATGAATTTAATTTAGTATAAAAAATAAACATTTCTGGGCACTGGAAACGTCTGTGGTGTTTTAAGAGCTGTTATCATTAATCAGTCAAGCATGTTTACTCAGACCCAGGACTGGTTATGAAATTGAGCTGCACGCCCCAAGCTCTTCAGTGAGAAATGACCACCAAAATCCGAGGAAAAGGGTGCACGTTCACAGCAATCATTACATGCCTTGACTGGAGTCTTCCAGAGCATGCTTTTCATGGCTGAAGGGAGGTGACATAAAGCAGTAGTTGGAAGTATTGCGAAGCTCTGCCTGCACTATTGATATACCTTGTGACTCTCTGGTTTTGGCTAAAGTGGTGTCCTGTGGTTGTGCTTTTTAATCGTTTACCTCTTATAATTTTGAAAGGCAACATCTTCTGCATGAATTATTTTTTATACTGGTTGTGAAATAGCCATGAGAATTATTATCATTGGCTAATTCTCACTACACAAAGGAGAGCAGATGCCAACAAAGTCAGGAGGCATCTGAACAGCATCCATAGTCTAACTGAAGTGGGCAGGCATGCGGGGTTGGGAGAGACCCAGGGAGCAGATAACTTGGGTTGTTCCTCCAGAAATGTACTCAAATTCAAGAAGCTTTCCTAAGAAACTAAGGCAAAAAGGAAGCCCAAAGAGAAAATGTGAATCTTTAAAAATAAGCGGGTTCCCTGAGTGCTAGTACCTTACTCATTCAATGAATATTTATTGATTTCTAATTAAGTGCTTGACACAGCTCTAGGCCCTAAAGACAAACCATGAACAAGGCAACATTCCTCCTTCATACGTAGTCCAGACATTCTAGAGGAAGATAGCAGCAATTAACAAGCACATATTTAATATAATGTCAAATGGTGATACATTCTACCAAGAAAACTAAAAACAAAGTAAGGAAATAAAGTCTCACAGGTAGGTATGGGGTCTATTCTACATAGAGTAGCCTGGGGAAGCCTCTCAAGAAGATGACATTTGGGAAGAGAACTGAATAAGGTGAGGGAGTACACCATGAGAATTTGGGGGATGGAGGGAAGAGTTCTAAGCAGAAAGGAACAGCAAGTGCAAAGTCCCTGAGACATCAATGAGCATAGTCAAGAAAGAACAAAATGGATCTCCTGGCAATCACCAAATGAAAGTGGTCAGGAGTGGTGGGATTGAGGTCCATGAGGGTGTGTGGGAAGAAAGTCATGCCAGACCTCATGGGATGTGCAGTGAGGGGTCTGATGGAATTCTGAGAATGATGGCCACAGAAGGTAGTAGATAGGAGAATGGCATCACATGATTTATGTTTGTAGGTATTTGATTATAGGATTGTAAGGGACCCACGCAGGGAGGATACTCTGAAGACTTTGTGGTAGCCTAGGCATGCAATGGTGATGGTTTGGACAGAAGCAGAAGCAGAGCAGGCAGGAGAAGTGGGTGCATTTGGGTCCCTTTCAGGAAGAACTGAGGAGCCTTGTTGACAGAGCAAGTTGGCGAGGCAAGGAAATGCTCAAATACTATGCTGTGGTGCTCAACAGCAGAGACTTTGGAGAGTCTACATCCAGTCAAGTCCTTGCTTTGCTCCTGACTAGCTCTGCAACTCTGGAAAAGCTATTTAACCTGTCTGCATGCATCTGTAAAAGGAGATGATAGTAGTTATCTCCTCAACTGAGGTGTCATAATAATTGATGGGACACACACACATGTTCAGAACTGAATCTGGCCCCCACTAGGAACATACACATCAGTGATTATTAACGTTAGTGGATTAAGCAATGAGGTAAATTTGGCACCATTCAATAAGACAGAGAAACATTAAGAGCTCTACCTTGGGCGTTGTATGTTTAAGATGATTATAGACTTGTGAGCAGAAGCACTGAGCTGGACATAGGAATATGGAGTCCCTCGGGGAAGTCAGAACTAGAAACACAGACTTGATATTTAAAACGAGGGTGTGAAAGAGATCATGGACATTGAGAGGTCAGGGAAAGGAGGAAAAGCAAGAAAGGGGGGTTAAAAGAGAGAGCCAGAGGCACTAGTGGAAAGTAAGAAACTGTTTCTTAAGAGGAATCTGTTCCCTAGAAGGTGGTGGGGCAACCATGTGAGGTCTGCAAAGCAGTCAAATGGAGTGGGTTTGAAGGCTCCACTGTGGACGTGGTGAGTGGCAGCTTGCACAGAGGGGCTGTGGTGAATAGTGAGGCAGAGCCGTCCAGGGTGAGCCATGGAGGGCAGGGTGTGAAGAGTGCAGGCAGCCCCTTGGAAAGGCGACCAGCAGCATGGGCTCTCACCCCTCGCCCGCTTGCCGGGGAGCATGCAGGCCAGAGCCTTCAAACCCATCATGCTCACGTTGACACTGCTGAAAGGCTCATGGGTTCTTAGCTCCTTCCTAATTCCTTCAGGAAGGGGTAGAATCAGTAGTGATAGTTCTGTTGCTTAAGTCTAGCGATGCTGACTGATACACTCCCCTGAAGGGTGCACACATTGGCACAGAGATTTGTGGGTATAATTTGGAGGTTGAGTGATTCTGTGTTGTAAAACCAGTCTATAGATTATGGTCCTCAAGTTATAGAAAGCTTTCCTGCTCTCTATGGTGATCATATGTGCTTAAGATGAATATGCAAAGTAAATAAGACATCTGTCATAGCCATGAAGAACAATTAGATAAATCACATAATTTTTGAAGTCCTCATGTTTCATAATCTGTCCCTTCCTCCCTGTTATGGACTGAACTGTGGCTTACCCCACTCCACCTACCCCCACCCGCATTCTCATGTTAAAGCTCTAACCCCTAGTGTGATTGTGGAGATAGGGCCTATCAGGAGGTAATTAAGGTTGAAAGAGGTCAGGAGGGTTGGCCGTGATCCAACAGGACTGGTGTCCTTACAAGAAGAGAGAGAGGTACAAAGGCCATGGGAAGAGAGAATGCCCATCTGCAGGACAAGGAGAGGCCTCAGGAAGCCAAAGCTGCTGACACCTTGACCTTGGACCTCCAGCCTCCAGAACTACTGGAAAGGAAAAATATGTACTGTTTCAGCTGCCCAGTCTTGGTATGTTGTTACAGCAGCTTGAGTGATCACACTTCAGTTTTCTACACGCCTAGTGGATTGATGTTCCTGCTACAATACCTCTTGAATTTCTTCCTTTTCCAACAACCTCCCACCTGTGCCCTAGTTCAGGTACTCACTACCTTCTTCCTGGACTATTAAAGTGCCGTCGTATTGGTCTCATGTCTGCCCTAAGCAACCCTTTCTCCATGTTCCAATGTTCCAATTTGTCTGCCTTAGGACAAGAACTAGGAAAAGAACGAGAGCCAGATCTTTTCTCCAAGGCACTTCACCTGTCAGGAACCAAAGAAGATATGAAGAGGATGCTAGCTGGAGTGCAGGCTCTGGAGCACCACAGGGTCTTGGAAGGCAGAAGCAAACTGTGAACCCAGGGGTGTCCTGGGAGGAGCAAGGCCCTCCAGCATGGGGAGAGCTGGGCACTTGGCCAGTCACAGGAAGAGGAATGCATTCACTCATTGATTGCCCAATAAATGTTACCTAATGAGCACCAGCATCCACATTTCAGTGTGGAATAAGCACGAACGGATCCCTGACTCTGAGCTTATCTCCCGGTGAGTAGAGACATATAACATACGCATAAATCTGTGAGATGATCTGAGGTGGGGAGAGGTGCTGTGGAGACGATGGAGGTGTGGTGGGATGGTTTGAAGGGGCACTTTGGCTAGTATGGCCAGAGAAGTGGATGGAGGAAGTGACTGCACCCCTGGGATACACTGGACTGTAAGAGGGAGCTGGTAGGCAGGGGAGTAGCAAACAGAGGACACTGCTCCTGTGAAATAGAAGCCCAGGGGCAGGGCCAGAGGAAACTTAGGAGCAGCGGATGGGGAAGTGCTAGGTATTGTGTCTTGTTGACTGTGCAGGTTGTTTTATCCTAAGTAGGCTGGTAGCCATGGGAGGGTTGTAACCAGGGAGATGATGAGGTTTCATCTCTATTTTAACAGGTGTGGAGATAAATGGCAGGAGGTGAGCCCAGGGGAGGCTTAGGAGTCAGCTGAAGGCTGTGAGGGTGGAGGTGTCAGGTGTGCAGTCAGGAGATAGAGGGCTCAGGACTGGTTCTTAGGGTCATGCTGCCAGGGTTTCCTGCTGGATGGGGATGTTTGGGAGTAAAAGAGGGGAACTGGGGACCAAGGAGGACGGAGGTGCTGTGTGCTGGGAGGAGCAGCATGGGAACCAATCAAAAGCCAAGATGGAGCTGAGGTATAGTCACATAAACCTTAACCTCCATTAAGTCTGAGGTATAGTCACATAATCCTTAACCAAATCTTAAGATAAATGTGTAAGAGGATACGTTCTGAGAAAGGCATACTTAGGTAATTTCATCATTGCAGGGAACATCGTAGAGTGACTTACACAAACCTAGACTGTGCAGCCTACTACACACCTAGGCTATATGGTGTAACCTGCTCCTAGGCTACAAACCTACATAGCATGTGAGTACTGCAGGCAATTAGCACACAATGGTAAGTATCTGTGCATCTAACCAAATCTAAACATAGAAAAGTACAGTAAAAATGTGGCATTGTCATCTTATGGGACAATCGTAATGCAGTCCTTCATTGACCAAAGCATCTCTTTACATTGCGTCACTGATGTTATTAGTTATTATACAAAGAGAGATTGGCCAAATGTATCCACAAACATGACTTAAGAAGTAAGAAGACAGCCTGGAGGGACCACTAGGTTTAATAGGAGCCACTGCAGCTGAGTCATGGGATGACTGTTCTCACCTGAGAGTGTTTAAGACAGGCTGTGAGGTGAGAAGGCAGAAAGATTTTCAGGCAAGGGGAGTAGAGAAATGGGGTGGGATAGCTGGAAGGGATGTAGGTAAAGGGAGAAGTTATTCATGACCAGCCAGGATAAGATTTGTCTGTTTGCTGCTGGGAAGGATGCATTCAGGCTGATGGCACAGGAGATGGGGCTGTTAGAAGGAGCTGGGTTCTCCCAGGCTGGCGCAGTGAGACACCAGACATACCTCATAGTGCTGAGAAAGCTAAAGTTGGAGAATTGAGGTGTTCTCCTAATAAAATTAAAAGAAAATTTTCTCCTAATGATATAGGGAGGACATTTTTCCTACTATTTCTCTTGCAAATAACATGTCTGTTAAAAAGCTGAATATGTTTTAACCCTTTGCAAGATACATAAGTTTCTGTCTGTAGACCATCTATTAATTTTGATGGAATGGACAATTTCTAATAAAATAATTAGCTTTTGTCTCTATATATTGTGATTGTTAAACGCAGTTTGTCTTTGGTAGTGATGCAAACATAACATATACTGTAAGCACTAATATGATTTTAAAGAATAATTTAGTGAATTACCGACTATTCGAATATTGCACTGGGAATTTACCACCAGGTAATACTCCTTCTACATATTTGTAGCATATTAAGAAAAACGTCCTGTTGTAGGGGAAAGGTGGGAATAGCAATAAACCAATTGTTTTATTTGAAAGTTAAGTTCTGTTGTCTAGACTTTGAGCACTAAGCACTTACCACTAGAGGGCGCATGTGAAGGCCATTCACGGATGGCAAAGGAGCTGCCAGAACACACTCCTGAGAGAGACATTAAATAAAAACACATTTTGCTTCATAACAATGATTGCTTACTTGTTGCTACCTATCTCCTAGGTAGCAGATTTAAGAATAATAATAAAAAGCTAAAGGTGGAGAATTTAAGTTTTCTCCTTATTTAAATATTTCTCTTATGAAAGCATGTCTGTCTGTTGAATAGTTTTAAGTGTTTACAGAGACACATAAGTTCCTGAAATCTGGGGAGATTAAAAAATGAAATCAAAATGCAAAATGGAATAATGACATATTCTGAAATAAACCCCTCTTTTTGTGTTCTGTAATTAACCAGCTTCAGTGGGAAATGAATACATAGTTTCTAACTACCATTTCTTTGTGGAAATAAAGCCAAAGTGAGCTCCTTCCCTTTCCTACCAGTCTGTTCCCTGATTTTAAACATTTGATAAGTTCCCAGTCAAGGAATGCATTTTTCTTCCTTTTGATGATTTTCTGTGGTTCCTTATGATTGTAGAACATATTGTGGTTCTGCTTACCTCTGCCTGCAGTTTCCAGACCTTTGTGGTTTCTTCTTCAGTTGTGGGTATTTCTCATGTGAAACCACAGGTCAGTTCAGAACCACAGAACTGATCCTGACAATTAGAATTTTAGCCACTGTCCTGTGGGATTTTCAGAGTCACAGTGGTCTCGGTACTTGAAATCCAAATCCCCAATGTCCTGTGGGATTTTCAGAGTTACAGTGGGTTCCATACTTGAAATCCAAATCCCCAAATTACTACCATCTGATCCCTGAAATAGGTTTTTTGAGGATCCCAGGTCAGTCTTTCCCAATTTTATTGGAAGTTAGTGTGTGCCCATCTCATAAATACCCACAGTGGAAAGTATGATCACGAGGGTGAGGATTTGGCCTTCCCCATGTTTTCTTGTGCCTGCCCTGTTACCTAGTACCCTGCCTCTGTAGCACAAATGAACTCTGCCTCCGGATCTTGTTTAGAGCCCTGGGTCTCAAACTTTTAGCTTACATCAGAATCTGCTGGAGGGCTCGACAGACAGACAGCTGGGCCCCACCCCAGAGTTTCTGATTCAGTACCTCTGGGGAATCACAGATAATCTATATATGAAGTTTCCAGGTGATGCTGATGTTCTTGGCCTAGGAACCAAGTTTTGAGACCCACAGGGTTTAGAATATTATGAGTTCCATTAGAAAGAAGAAAAAGACTTGCCAGCTGTTGTTGGGAAGTTCAGTTCAGACTGAAAGAGCAGGCACGGCTGTTTCACCATTTGGCTAGTCTACTTAGGGAAAGAGAGCCCGATCAGAGGCATCCTTGAGCTTAGAGTCAAGAAAAACAGGGAACAACTGTCCACGGAGTGGGAACTGTGAGCACGAAGGGCAGATGGAATGGAGACAGTCAAGCTGTTTGTTTGGAACTGAGTATATAGTCACTTCTCACTGATCCCTGGTGCTACTAATAGTATGGTAGTTTTGAGGTGTGAATTACTAGCTACTTAACTACTTAACAAAGGAAGTGTTTGCCTCAATGTTATCTCCAATGGAAGTGTTCGTTTCTTCATTCACTTTGAGGGAGGTATGGGTTTGGTCTTGGCTTTGAAATAGCAAGCAGGCACTAGTAGGAAAACTGACTGTTCATTAGTCCCTGGGGTCACACACCTATCTCCTGGAGGCAACTTCAGCTCTCCACCTCCATGTAGAGTACACCTGGCCCACTCCCTCCCTCAGCTGGGCCCTGGGAGCTGAGTCTGGACTAGTCAGCTTCCATATAAGGCCTAGACTTTTTCAGCCTGTTTGGAAGTCTAAGGGACATGAGAAGGCCCTGGATCAACATGGCACTTGATCGGGGATTCCAGGGTTACCAAAGCTGGAGGTCTGGATGGAACTGGTCTGCTGTCTGTGTCTCTCACCACAGCCCCTTTGCTGCATCCTAGTGGACAGTCACCGTGCCTACCTTTCTCACAACGTCTCTCAGCTCCTCTGTCACAGGGCTTCCTCTGAAGCAGAGTTTTCTTCTCAGTCAGTGGTTGGATACTGTGGAGGTGCTGAGGAAGTTAATGTCCCAGAAGCAACTCTTGGTTAGTGGGGGCAGGAGTCAGCATCACTGAATGTCCACCTGTGGGCAGTGCTGAGTTTTATTTACTAGGCTTCTGTCCTGTGTTTGATAGCAATGCCTCTGTCTCCCTCAAACTTACTCTCTCTGGATTCTGTTTGATGCTACACACTGTGATCTCCCTTTTACCTCTTCCTTTTCTGCCTTAAATCCCCTGAAGAGTGGTTTTTCTGCTCACTTTGTCTTATACGTTTTGCTTCTCCCCACCCCATGATTCACTTATTCGGACTATTTATCTTCAATTGCCTTATTTTAGAATGAAAATTAAAAAACAAACCATTGAAAAATACATTTTCTTAATCTACATTGTTTCCATTTGTATCAGAATAGAAATAGAATTTGAAACACCTGGAAAATTCATACTTGACCCTAGACACGCTACAATACCACAAGTGCAGAGTAAGTGGTTAATGTGTCAACTAACATGTTTTGTCATTTGTAAACCACATATAAACAGTGTCCTGTTTGACACCCACAGAAATTTCACAGATGATTAATGGTGCAATCTTGTGTAAGAAATTATAATAAATTGTATTTAATTATCATTATAATAAATATTATGATGATAATAATTAAATACAACTTAATGGAAAGATCATTTGACAGTCCAGACTTAGTGATCTTCCTAAAGTCATAACATGCTTCATCTGAAATTTATCGATGCTGTTTCTGTATGAGGAGGTTAAGATAATATGTATTGAATATAATATAATATGATATAATATATATTTTAACATAATATTGCCAAGGAGAATATCATTTTTGAGCCAGAAATACTTAAGAATCAAAAACAGTTTTGTTTTTTTTTAAAGACAAGAGGAGATAATCTCAACCTAAAGTTGAAATAAAATACTTGTCACAACTATATAATTATTGCTTTTTTTCAGAAAAATTATAGATGGAGACTTTATTACTTCATTGAAATACTTATTTCATTCCAAGTATCTATTTAAAAAATCATTTAAAAATTTTGTTCTAAAGTAGTCAGAAATATCCTCATCTTTTCTATCTATACTTTATCTGTCTAGGCAAAGAAGATTTTCAGAAGTAAAGTCACTATTTTACATGTATTTTTCTTCCTTTGTTATCTGGTGGTCCATACCTCTGCTTCTGCCCTGCTCCTTCCTTCTCTCCCCTTCCCTCCTCTCCTTGCCTTCTCTGCTTGTCACTCTGAGTGCTTAAATATTTGTATCATTTAGCTGTTTGGACTCTTCCCTCCTATAAACATTGTGCTTTTCTCTTTAGCTTGTGACTGAGTTCCTTGGCAAAGTACTTTATGAAAGTGTAGGGAATAGAAATGTCACATAAAAACGGACTGAGTTGTGAAAACAGGCAGTTCCCAGCTCCCCTAAGACCTGCAAGTCTTGTAATGACCTTCCTGGGAGGAGGGGCCAAGGGCATATTCAGATTTTATAGCACCATGGCTCAGGATATCGAATGAATAGTTATTTCATGATTGAAAATAAAATGTACTTTAGAAAATCTTTAAATGCCCAACTGCACAAAGCTATCTTTTACTATATTCCTGGACTATTCATTTTAATATTTCTCTTCCCAGTTATTCACCAGGGATCTCATGTGATACATGTGGCAGAATGAAATAAAGTCTCATTTCTGCTTTTAAAACAGTTCAGTTAATACATTCAGAGCTATTGTCTTTTTCCTCCTCAAAGATGGCATTGTTGGAACCAGCGTATATAAACTTTCTTTCCTGCTGAGTAGACCACGTGGAAAAACGCTTATTTTTTTTTTCTTATAAGAATAAAACTGCTATCTTTCAACAGAACATGTTGATTATGCCATCTGGCACATAATTTCTATGCTTAAATTAAGCTAAGAAATCAATTCAGTGTTGAAAGATATTATCCGTTTAGCATTTTTTTTATCTCCAAGCAATTCGAGAGAGGGAAAAAATAAGTTGTTTTCTTTTCTAAGTATGTGAATTACATAGGTCTTGAATATTTTCTTCTACATAGAAGAGAATTATAATTTATAAGTAGATAGCTATAATCCACTGGAATTTCTCATCCTGAAGTTATGCCAAAACCATATTGTATTACTGGAATGTACCCTGGAAGACCAGGCGATTGTCAGCTTAAGACCAATGTCAGTTCACAAATGGGTGATAAAATGAATATAAAGATCTATCTTCAAAAGTTGTTGACATTTTGTTCAGACATTTCTTAAGAAGTTTGTGACTTCTGGTTGTTGCCAATAGGAAAGGCACAAATAAATGAGTATGATACACAAATCAGGCTGCACCTAAGACTACCTAGCACAGTTAACCCACAGGTGGTGAACACTTGGAAGAACAGAGTGGAAATGGCCATGTTTCACCTGGAAAGAAAGGACTGTTTCAATGGGACCCCCTTGCCAGTTACTTCTTCCCTTTTCCCCAGTCACATGTTGTGGAGATATAAATCAACACTTCAGGTGAGTAGTAGCTTAAGCCCTAGGTAACCTTCATCCAGCCTCCAGAGGCTAAGACAGAGTGAAGTCTACCATGAGAGGTGGTATTGGAAAGCTTAAACAGATGTGATAAATTGACAGGAAAAAACAAAAATGTATGAACTGACAGTTCATATAGTAGAAAAATGGGAAAGAGATACAAATTAGAATTTCTGGCTTAATTTTTTGAGTTATTTTTAAAAGTCATTTTTAATAATGATTGAACTTTAAGTTTTGTTATTTAAATAGTGATTTTTTTAAAAAAAATTAAGAAATAAAGAATGGGAAATTCACAAGGGGGATCATACAGAAACCCACCATCTGGAGTCTCACAAAACACAGCTGTCCCAAGCTAAGTCTTTGATGGCCACCTGCCTGTTGATGTCATTACACACCTGCCACTGCCTAGGGCACACCAGAGAAAAGAAACCTAAGTGTTTTCATACCCAAGGGCATTTGTGAAGAGAGTGCAAGCATCACAAATGGAGTTTTAAGAAAGTCTAGAGCCTAACTGTAGCTCAGCGATAGATTCACAGTATATATATGGAGAAAAGATACTGTGTTTTTTTGCTATAAGGACTTTACATAATAATAATCATACTTTTCATTGCATTTAACTTTCTAAATATATTTATGTGAATTATGTGCTGTGCTTCTAATTAACCCGCTAAGCTAATACTAACTTATAACAGTAGGTGCTGAGTTGAGTGAAGTCCAAGGTTTTGGAGCTGAGGAACTTGAGGTCCTGCGTCTGCTGATGAAAACGGTTTATCATACTTGGCACATCTGTTTCGGAAATGCTCCCTCCATGGTGCCAGCTTAAAATCATGGCTAATTGCTTGCATTTATAAAAAATGAGGGCAGTGTATTCTGCAGTCTGGCAGTGACAGTTCCTCTTGAGCTGCACCCTATGTCACACAGTCTGAGATACAGGACTAGAGAGCAGGGAGACAGAAGTCGCTCCCCTGGTTGATGGTAGAGTTCTACTGTCTCCTGCTTGGGATTTCCACTCTGCTGCTCTGCCTTCCTTGCTAGCTCTTTGTAATACTGAACATGCCCACATTCCTCTGCATTTTGTGGAACCAGAAAGAAAGAGGAAGAGAGGTAGAGAGAGACAGAGAGGGAGAGGAAGAGGAAGGGGTAAGAGGAGGAGGAGAAGCTGGGCAAGTGTGGAGAGAGGGAGAGAGGGAGAGGGAACTAGGCGGAAAGTAGAAAAGAGTGGGAGGGGGTATGGGAAGAGAGAGGGAAAGAGGAGGGAGGAGGAAGAGAGAGGGAAAAAGAGGGGGAGGGGGAGGAGAGAGGAAGAGGAAAGAGGGACAGGAAAAGGGAAGGAGAGGGAGAGAGGGGAGGGAGGGCCGGTAGGGGAGAGGGAAGGAGCGAGAGAGAGGGAGGAGGAAGAGGGGGAGGAGGAGAGTGGGAAAGAGAAGGAGTGAGACTGAGAGGGAGATCATAGGCAAAACATAGAAAAAAATCAGGTCCTTTTTGGCAAGAATTATTTGAAAGTATGACTTACAACTCCTGCTGAAAAACACCCATTTCTGAAACATTTCAGAAGGATTTGTATATAAATGCTCCTGGGAAAGAATTTCTCTGATGTGCACCTTAGCTTTCAGGTCCTTTTAGCAGTGAATCAATAAGTCCCATTTGTGGGAAGAGGAAAGCTAATATGATGAGTAATCAAAGCACCACCCCAGTAGAGCCCACCTTATTGCTTTCAAGCCAACCTCTTGTTCCTGAACTTGACCAGTCCTTTATCTCAAGGGTTCAGAATTATCATAGCCAGCAGGGGCTGTTCCAGGTTTTCTATTTGTTTAACAGAAACATATGGAGACTTCTTAAGATCAAGAAATTAATTTTAAGAAGTGAATTAGAAGACTATCAAGTCTAAACCCAATTTCTTCCATCTCCTTGCCATGGTTTATGGTCCCGGCAAGGCCTTTGGGTTCTCCTGACCACCTTTGATGAGAATTGCCAAACACTATGAGATTTTAAAAAAAGATAGAAAATGGATTATCCACATTTCCAAAGCAGGGAAAGGTGTGAGCTGAAGAATTTCTAATAAAATTCTGACTCTCACACAGTTTGAACTTCCTACCTTTGCAATATAAAATGTACATTTTATATATAATTTCCATGGCAATTTACAGGTGTAAAATTAGGAACAGGAGTAAAGTACAGACAACGGGGATAATCTAATATAACAGCTACAGAGTTCAAACAAAGTTTGTTTCCTTTTTTTATATTATCATCTGGGTGTCTGCAAAATTTCATGCAAATCAATCTTAATTTACTATGTGTTTTGGCTCTTTCATAAAATAGTCTGACCATGTTATTTCTACATTTTAGCTATAAAATTCTCCATAAAGAGGGCACTTATTACATTTTTTAATATATGAAATGATTCAGTTAGTATAAGAGTCTGGACAAAGAAAGACTCCAGGTACAGAAATCTAGTTTATTGCCAATACCCAAAAGCATTTCTGTCACCCGTGTGTTGTTCAGATACGGATGACTGTCGAAAAGACTGTCAGAATTCTCTGTCCTAAGGATTCCTCTAGTATTTCTACTACTGCAAGCCCAGGTTGACTTCGGCTCTGCTCTGCAGATTTACACATTGATAACCTAAGTGAGCACTTTGCAAGAACTCTCAGGTAAATTTGGCCTGCAATGAAAGATTTTGTTGTTGACCTTGGTGACCAACTCACTGGGCTTGCCTCTGTTCTGAAATTTAGCCCCTTGAGTTCACGTGGGAAGATGTGTGAGGAGAGGCCATCCTGGTTTCAGTAATTGGGAGAAAATGGAGTATGAGGCTGGGGAGGTGTTCTCTGAGCGGGGCTGATTAGGGAGTCAGAGAAGTTTCAGGTCAGGAGAGTTCAGGGGCAGCCCGTTACTTGGCCTTACTGATTCCTCTGGAAACTTAGAGGACTCTTACACTGTAGCTGGAGGAGTTGGGGACAGCAGCACAGAGATTCCTTGGAAGGCCTCCTCCAAGAAGTTTTTCTAAGATTGTGTGTGTATATGCCCTCGTTTTCACAGGAGGACCCCATCCTCCAGACCACCCATTCGTCTCACACAGGCCGAGCATGTCGTTGTGCCCAGCTCCTGACAGTGAGCCTAACATTATTGGGCTTTTGCTGTTGTGGTGATTTGTGGCCAAGAGAGATCAGCACTGCATTATTTGGATTTAGTATGCTCAAATTCATTTCTTTTCCACATTCCAAGAGGATTTCTTCCCTGAAAAAAAAAGGGGATAGGAAAGCAAGTTCCAGTGTTTTTGTTCAGATGTAATCCCTAATATCCTCTCCAGGCACCCCCCCGCCAAAGGACAGTTGTTTTTAAAAGGAAAATATCAGTTAAGACATACTATGTCACTAAAGGGACCTTTAAAAAGCCATTTGGCCTCCTGGCAGGACCACACTCAGAGCGGAGATCACAATCTATCCCTTTCTTTAAAATTTCCAAAGTGTTTTTGAAACGGTTAATAATAATAAACTAGATAAGGGAATCCAGGTGGCACGGTCATGCGGGCACCAACAGTGGGTCCTCTATGTTAGGTGTCAGCCAATTTGCAGAACAAAGCTGGCCACATTTTATAAGTAGGGTTCTGAGAAGCAGAGCATTATGGACCTTTCTGAACATGTGCTTCTGTTTATTCTTTGTCAGCATGCTGGGGCACCTGTGTTAGTTTTATGCCACTGCATGCAGTCTCTTTGAGGAATAGAGTTCTGGTAAGTTCCAGCTGTTATTTCACCTGTGGGGGCAAAAGAAAAAAACTCTCCTGGAATTTTCAATCTGAAACACTAAAATTATTTGGAAAACATCACTACCACCATCAATTGATTGGAAAATAGTATTGCAATCTATATAAATTCTGTTTATTAAGTGCTCAATAAAAAAGGAAAACATTGGTTCTTCTTGAGGATAATAACAGCAGTAACAAAAAATAACCAAACAACATAGTGTTGGTTTTGGTTACTGTGAGAAAACAGAATAAGGACTGGGTGTCTCCAATAATTATATTGTTTACAGATATATAATGCTATGCTATGCTAAGTCAATCACACTCATTATCTTACCAAATACTCAGATAACCCAGTGAGTGAGCTCTCGGCCTCTTCATTGGCTAGACCAAGAAACAGAAACTTTGAAAGGTGAAGTAACTTATAAAAGGTCTGCCGGCAGTAAGCTAAGTGACTGGGACTCAAACCAAAGCATCTGGCTCCAGAGCCTGGACTTGAACCACTAACCTAGTCTCTTACAGATGTTGGGGCCCAGAACACTGTGTGTGTGATGCTTTCAGATAGAACATGGAAGAACTTAGCTTTTTTTCAAATAGTTGCATATTTATTTTGATGTGTCTTGGAGAAAAAAATAAGACTAGAAAACTAACCAATCTGTTGCCTTCTTTCAACTCCACTGCACCATCACCCATCTGCCCCAGGCAGCCACAGAAGGCCTGCTAATGATATGGAGTTTTCAGGTCAGCCTGCTCTTCCAGAGTGTCAGCTCAATGGGTTGGCCAGTGGAACCCCAGAGAGGGTCAGCACGAGGGGCTGGTAAGCCTCGTCCCAGAAGTGCTGGCTCTAATGGGCTGGCAAGCCAAGCCCTGAGAGTGTTGCTGATTTGGTGGGCTGGCAAGCCTAGTCCCCAGAGTGTCTCAGCTTTGGAGTCTTGCCTTCTTCCAGCAGCTCTCCTGGTTCTGCCAGCTCAGTCGGCTGGTAAGCCAGTCTCTGGGGTACACGGCTCTTTGACTCCAATGATCTTCTGCAGATCTGCGGCTGCTCTTCTGTAGCTTTTCTGTTTGGGGTTCTTGTCTCAAGCCCAGGAAGAATGAGGGACACAGACAGCCCGAAAGGGAGAAAATAGGACTTACTGAGAGGACAGAAAAGCTCCCACCGTGGGAGGGAATGTGAAGGGGTTGCCAATTTGAAGCCGACATCTGGTGCTTATATAGCCCTAAGACCAGGGCGATTGGCTGGCACTAGCTGTGAGCTAATTGGTCGGTACTAGCTGTGCTGATTGGTCAGTACTAAGGCCCAATTGGCAGGAGGTAGAGGCCAAATGGTGAGCTGATTGATTGGCACTTGGCAGCAAGCTGATTTGGTCATTTTTCTATCCAGTAGTGAGTACTTAAGCTGTAGCTTGGGAGGCTCACATGGGGAATTTGTTTACCAACTTGAGTGTATCAGCCCAAGAGGCCTGCTGGAAGTTCACTACATTGTTACTGGGGGACACACCCTGTCTGCCTGCCTGGCCTTTGTCTAGCTATCCCATATTTCACTAGGAAGTTTCCAGGCCATCATGGGAGCTCAAGCTTGCAATCCCAGCATTTTAGGAGACTGAGGTGAGAGGACTGCCCGAGCCCACGGGTTGGAGAACAGCCTGGGCAACTTGGTGAGACCTCATTTCTACAATAAATCAAAAAGTTAGCTGGGTATAGTAGCACATGCCTATAGTTCTGGCTACTTGAAAGACTGAGGCGGAAGGATTGCCTGAGCCCAGCAGGTTGACCCCAGGGTGGCTGTGAGTATGCCACTGCACTCCAGCATGGGGCTACTAGTGAGACTTCAACTAAAAAAAAAAAGTTTCCAGAATGGCTGCTCCCAGGCCAGTTCTTCCCACAGAGACCTGTGTGATGGTGGTGGCAGGAACACACTTCATGCCACTCCCCTGCCGGAAGCTCTCCAAGGATTCTCATAACACTCAATGGGAAATCTAGCTCCTCCCAGGACCTGCGAGGTGCCACCTCCTTGCCTGATGGAAGCCTTGTCTGCGGCATCTCTCTCCCCTGCTTTGTCCCGGCCATGCAAGCTCTTTGTATTCCTCAACTAAGATGGGCTTATTTTCATACAGGGCAGTCCCCTTCCTCTCTCACTGCCAAGGCCTTCCTGGGCTTGTGCTCAAGTCCTCACTCAGACACCACTCCTTCAGAGGGCCACCCAGCCCAGGACAGCTCATTTTTCTCCTTACCGCCCTTTGTGTTTTATTTCTAGCACTTAACTGACATTATCTTTGTAGAAATGTCAGATATTTATTCCGTCTTCTCTATTAAGGTGTGATCTCTGTGAGACACAGCTTTGTCTTATTCACAGCTGTATTTCCATCTACCCAAATCCTGTGTTACAAAGTAGATGCTCAAAAAAATACTTGTTCAATTAATTAATAGCTCAAACTCATGGTTTTATTACTTGAAATAAAGATAAAGGTAGGTTTGTAAAGAAAAGTATTGAGGGAAATGAAAGAGTGCTGTTAAGAAATGAAAGTACAGTGGATGTGAAAGGGAATGGAAGGGCCTCAAGTTTGGACAGCACTGTACACACAGTGTTCCCTTCTTACATGTAATTAGTTAAAAGTGAGGCCATGGCATTTTCTCTACACTTTAGGTTATGGGCAAGACTCACACATAAAAGTAGCCATTAAAGACATGGACCTATTTGTGCAGATCTAGGAGATTTCTGTAGGAGCTTAGTTTTACATCTAGAGTTTGAGTAACTAGCATTATAATACACATTAAAAGATGTTATTGTCTTCTGTTCTGAATTCCACAGGACAAATGACATTAACCAGCACATCGTGATCTGCAGAGAAGTAGAAACCCCTTTTTTACTGTTTTTGTCTGACTTAGAAACTTAGCCATGGTCAGTTGCTAATATTGTTTTGTTTTCATTCCACTACAAGTGGCTATCACCCAATACCTGCATACTATCAACTTCCATAAATGTAGTAAATTGTGCTGGCTTAATAGCTGGAAGGAGTATTGCCACGAGACCAGTGGGTTAAGAGAGAAAATTTTGATTATCATATTTATATTCATTTTACTGTTGAGCCAGCCATGGAAACTGAGTTATGGATGGATGTCAAAGTACAAGAAAATAATTTTCATCTGAAAAATTCCTCTTAACTTTATTTCGTCAAAAGTAGCCCAGAGAGGAAGAAAAATATACTAACAGTTTCCTTTTCAATGCTGGATGTTTGCACTAAGATTTTTACCATTGAGCATGTAAAGAAAGGCCAATGCTGAAAATTAAATCATCTGATTCTTTGGGGGATTTCAAGCAGACTGATGGCCTTGAGCTTTCAGTCTGTCAGCAGAGGCTGTGTGCGGCTGGGGTCTCCTGCCTCATAAGGGGATGCTGGCAGACTGTGCCAACTGTCTCTCCATACCGCCCCCACTTGCTGTCGCCGGTTGCCTCTTATCATCCCTACAGAGATCATGCACTACTTGAAACACCAGGGATGGACTGTCTCATCATGGACAGCACTTGGGAGCCTAAGCATTTTAAAAGGGAGAGAAAACGGGGCATGCCTCAGAAAGGCAGCTGCTCACAAATTGCTTGGCCCTTTCCCTGCATTGGGTTTCCTCTTTGGGGAGTTGGTGTAGAAACATCATTTTGGGTAGATCGACTAGAATGAAGGGATGTTTCTATAATGCTTGCTTGATTCAAAACGGGAGTTTGGAAGCCAGCTGGGGCAGACCCTCGTGACGGAAACAACTGCATGACTTGACTCACTTTCAAAGATCCTTACGTGTCAATTGCCCTGTGATGACTATTTGAAATAGTGGTCACAGGCAGCTTCCCTTCATTTGCTCACTCGAGTATATTTAGTGCTTATCTACACATGCCAGGTGACTTCAAAGTGCTGGGTGTGAACACACGGTATGAACAGAATGACAAAATCTTTGTACCCACACAACTCATGTTCTAGTGAGGGGAGACAGAAAATGAAAACATTTTAAAAGTATAGTATGTTAGATGTGACAAATACTATAGAGAAATAAAGAAGGAATGGGGGATAGAGAATGCTGGGGGCAGGGCTTATTGCTAAACAGGGAAGAAGGGATGGCTTATGGAAAAGGGAGACATATGAGTAAAGAGTTGAGTGGATGAGGCATGTGGGCACAGGTGAAGAGTACAGCAGATGTAAACACCCTGTGGCAGGGAATATGCCTGATGTGTTGTGGAGGATAGCCATTAGGCTTTTGTCACTGGATTGAAGGCCTCCTTCCTTTAAGAACACAGCTGGTGGGAGTGGTATTTATCTTAGCACAGGATTATACCCTGAGATGTTAGGTCTAAAGGCTATAGATGAATGAATCTAATCAAATGGGTCTAATTAAAATTGCAAATGGCAACATCTATTTTGATTTTTTCAAGTATTCCAAATAGAAAGTATGAACTTTAATATTTCATCACACTGTATTTTCTCTAACTAGTTTGTGGATTGTCAGAAATAATTTTTCATTAATAAAGCATCATTTGGATATAATGCAAATAGAAATGGATTCTTTTAAGCATACCAAAGGTTTTTGATATTTGAATGAATGTTACCTCTTCAGGGTTGCTGGGTGGGCAGCTGAATGCATATTCTGGTAAGAGATTATTGCTCAAAATATTCTGCATTTCTTATTTTGGAATTGTTTTTAGAGATTGGGAAACTAAAATAAAACACTGTATACATTCTTTGCTATGTGTGTATGCATTTGATTTTTGAAAGCTCACAAGTTATTCCCAGTTGGTCCTGATGATTACAGAGGGTGATATGCTAGAAATTAACAGCAAAATAAAGAGTATAGTGACAAGATTGAGCTTTAGCTAATTCAACAAGCCATGGTTCAGTGTTTTTTCTGATTTTTTTCAAGTGATGATGAGGGAGAGAAGGAGGGTGATTATGAAAATGACATTAAAGTGTATCCCTGGGCAACCTCTTTGGGTCTCCTCCCACTGTGGGAGCTTTTCTGTCCTCTCAATAAATCCTGCTTTCAAAAAAAAAAAAAAGTATGTCCCCTATGATGATGTTAGATACTTTCACATGTTAGATGCTTTTTACTGGCAACAAATATTATTTTCTCTATTGAAATTGTTTAGAGAATAAAAAGAAAATGAATGCCCATATATCGTTTCCCAAGTGGCACCAGTATCAAGACTCCTGTGAATTTCTCTGCCATTGCATTCCCTTCTAACTGGAAGGAACCACTGTTCCCCAGAAACTTCACCTCTAGGCCAATTTTCCAGCTTGTTCGGGGCCTAGTGTTGTCTCCTCTCTTCCAACAGTTGGTCCTTTACAAGATTGGGCACAGACCCGAGGCAAACCCTGGTTCTGGTGAGCGCCTGCTTATATCTAAAGACAAGAACATCTAGGCTTCTGAGGCATTTCCTTGCTTTCTGCCAGCTCAGGCATACGTTATACCAGATATCCCCATCTTCATTTTTATTTGTGATGTTCCAGGAGTGGTTTCTATGACTATTTGGTTTACTATATCTTACATTAGAATTTCACATTGCATGCTTTAATAGTAATAACTAGTCTGAGAAGAAAATCTTGTAATAGCTTTGGCTTCTTCTTACCCAGCATACACTTTCTAGGATTACATGACTCAATAATTTCATGATGAGAGAATAAAGACAAGCTTCAGGATATCAACATCAGCTGAGTGCTACAAGAGGTCTTGTAAAAATACTATGATGTAGGAAGAAGAATGAGAAGAGGGAGAGTTTACGTGCCATGAAGACCAAATAATTTTTTTTTTTTTGAGTCAGAGTCTCATTGTCGCCCAGGATGGAGTGCAGTGGCAGGTGATCCTTCCGCCTCAGCCTTCCAAGTAGCTGGAACCACAAGCTGTGCCACCAATGCCTGGCTAATTTTTATTTTATTTTATTTATTATAGAGGGGAGGTCTTGCCATGTTGATCAGGCTGATCTTGAACCCCTGAGCTCAGGTAATCCTCTTGCCTCTGCCTCCCAAAGTGCTGGGATTGCAGGCTTGAGACACCGCGCCCAGCCCAAATAATTTTAAAAGCCATATAGTTTTATCTAGTGCGAATTTAATGGCAGCATCAAAGCAAGATACTCAGTTATTTAGTTTTCCTGATATAAGAAATGAGAAAGAGTCTAAGAAATTTTTGGTGGGAATAAAATTCTCTATCAGCCAATTTTTTTACCTCATGTTAAAACTCTAGTACCTTTGTAGTTTTAAAATATATGTTCAATTTATGAGATTTAGCTGATGGAGAACATTCTTTTTACGTCCTGAGGGACTTAATCCTAGAAAGTGAGTTTATCCACATAATTTAACATTGCATTTGAAGTTCTGGCAGAAGCATTTTGTTTTGTTTTTTTTTTTGAGTTGGAGTCTAGATTTCTCTCAGGGATAGCCAGGTAATCCTCTTGCCTCTGCCTCCCAAAGTGCTGGGATTGCAGGCTTGAGACACCGCGCCCAGCCCAAATAATTTTAAAAGCCATATAGTTTTATCTAGTGCGAATTTAATGGCAGC
>CAUYQG010007174.1:0-10820 GCA_963574415.1 Tarsius wallacei
TAGGCAGAGCCACAGCCCCAACCACAGCTCCCTCACTCAGCCTCAACCTGGATCCCACCTGCCCTGGGGAGAGACAAGGGCTGGGACACAGTCTTGGAGGCTAAGCACACTCGCTGGGCAGAGAAGAAAGGCAGAGGCAGGCCGTCAAGGAACTGCAGCAGTCTAGGAGGCCGCAGTGGGATCGCGGCATCTGCGGTGCAGGGATGCTCTGGGGCAGTGGGTGAAATCATTTCTCCAAAAAGTACTTGTGGTTCAGGAGGGGAGAGGAGCCATGGGCCCTGCCATTCACAAGAGTCGAAACATTAATCACGTCAAGCAGCCCTCTGGTAGCAAATGTAAGAAGCAAGCAATCATACAAGAAAAAAAAAGCCACCACAGAGCAGACAGTGCTGCTAGGAGACTCCACACCCCACCACCAGGGCCCTGGCCATACTCACCACGTGGAACCCCGGCCAATGGGCATGAAAAGGCTGCTCGGAGAGCTGACAACCAAGGCGTCAGCGAGCTAATTGTTTAAGTTCATGCTGGATTCTTCCTCGCCAATATAAACACTGCTTACAGAATTTCAAATAAACATGCTTCTACAGGGAAAGCCTAGAAGTAAATACACTCCACTGCTTGTGGTTTGGTTAGGGAAGTGGGAGAGTGCTTGTTCTTTCCCCCTTTTCAGTAGTTTCCAAATGATTGTGAGTGTGGTTAGATCGGTTTGGTTACCAGTTTTATGATGTCTGACCATACTGACGTGACAGGCAGGCTCTGCTGGTCCCCGGCCTGCATGCCCCTCCCCCAGCTGCCACGACCCACATGAGCTGTGGGGCTGGACCAGGCTATATACCTTCAGCTCTGCACGTGTCCTCTGCAGGCCTTTCTGGGAACACAGATCAGGTAAAAGGGCCAACCCATTCCTCGGGCAGAAACCAGAGTCGACCAAAGGCAATAGGCAGACAGGTGGGGGGCTATCCTTCAAAGACGCGCTGAGGAAGAATGCAGGCACTGATAATGCACAGAACATCCAAACAGCTGGACAAAGAGCCTGGAATCCTAGCTCTGCCAGGATTTTCATCAGCAACTTGTTGGCCCTGAAGTTAATGTTAAAGCTTTCTAACGAACGTGCTCTTAAGATTCCAAGAAACAGAATATCATCAGGTTTATACACCTCTTGTGCTGTAGATCATTTATTTTCCACTACACCCTGAATACCTGAGCTACTCGGGTGGGTCCTGGAAAGCACATGCTGAGTCACACTGCATTTTTCTTGTCTGTGCAGATAGAAGGCTCCCAGGCTCGATGGCTCCTCGCCACCAGAAGGTCATGGCCTCCGGCTGCCTCATACCCAAAGATCAGTGACGAAGACAAGTCCCTCCCCAGAACCACAGGAAGGACTTCACAGAAACCACCATTCCTGACCCTTTAATAGGAAACATACCCTCCCTAAGATTTCGTTCATCCTGCCCCAGGAGACATCAGTAAACAGAAAGGAGACTGCCCTCACGTAACATGTACACCACACCATGGCACTCCGACAAAACTCAGTATCTGCATAAAGAAGCTGTGCATGAAATATAAACTCAGCTGATAGTTCTTCAAAAGAGCATCTTCAGGCTGGGTGCAGTAGCTCATGCCTCTAATCCCAGCACTTGGGGAGGCCAAGGTAGGAGGAATCACTTGAGGCCAGGAGTTCAAGACCAGTCTGGGCAACATAGTGAGACCCTACCGCTATTAAATAAAAATTAAGAAATTAGCAAGGCATGGTGGCACACACTTACAGTCCTAGCAACTCAGGAGCCTGAGGCACTTGAGTCCAAAAGGTCAAGGCTGCAGTGAGCTATGATCACACCACTGTACTCCAGCCTGGGCAACAGAGTGAGACTCGGTCTTGAAAAAGAAAATTAAAAATAGAATGAATTAAAATTAAGTTTTTAAAAATGTGAAAGCTCTCTCATGCCGATCCTGGAGAGGCCCAAGTCTAGACATTACAGCCACCAGCAGAGTAAGGGAAACACTCCAAGGCCCCAAGAGACAGAAAGGCTCAGCAGACAGAGCCCAGGAAGAGATACCTGAGTTAAGCAGAGCTGGCTTTCCCCTAGGCAAGTGACTGGACTACTCTGAATTTCGTCCGAGGTTATAAACACTATGACTAAAAGTCAGACAAGCACACAGCCCATTAACATGACCAGAAAACAAGAACAAGCAGTATTAAAAATACTTCCTAAGAGCCAGACACATGGAAAAGAGTGACTCAAGTGCAGCCTCTCCTAGGGACTTTGAAAACTGCAGCTGTCAGTGGAAAGCAGTCCCCATGCATCTTCAATATCCCACCTCCCCTGAGCAAGGAGACCTGACAGCATCAGCACACTCCTGCGAGGCTGCACCCCCTAAAGCCGTGGATCCCTCCAGGGGAAAGCTGTGCAGCTCTGGACCACCCCCACCCCCCCACCCTCACCCCCGTGGAAAGGGACTTCAGGGAAAGCAGCTCAGTCTAGAAACAACACCTGTAATCCCAGCACTTTGAGACGCCAAGGCGAGAGAATCGCTTGAGTCCATGAATTCAAGACCAGTCTAGGTAGCACAGCAAGACCTCATTTCTACAAAAACAAAATAAAAAAATTAGCCAGGCATGGTGGCGCGCACCTGTAGTCCCAGCTACTCAGGAGGCTGAGACAGGAGGATCGCCTGAGCCCAGGAGGTTGAAGCTGCGGTGAACCATGATCATGTCATGGCACTCCAGCCTGGGTGACAGAGTGAGATCCCGACTCTAAATTAATTAATTGATTAATTAAGTAAGTAAGTAAAGTGAGCAGAACTGCACCAAGAAAATCTCATCAGCTGAGAAGAGACACTAAGAACATTCCTTTGGAAGCATTTTCCCTTAGTGCAGGGCCACTCTGCAAGCCTGCACCAGCCCCCTATGCACCGGAGCCAAAAATCCTGTGAGTCCCTAGCCTGGCTCCTCAAATGCATCACGTCTTTCCTCAATTGGATCTGCGGTGCCAGGTGTGAGATGTAAGATTCCCAGAGCCTAAGTCTACAGAGGCTTGTCCTATGTTACCACTTGCCAGGCCTTAGGGGTCTTCTAGTCGGGTGGTGTGCGAGTGGGCTCAGGTCCTCCCCAGGCTCCCTGGAACAACAGCAACGAGAGAGACTGAGGGGCACTGGGCAGGGGACAGAGGTTGGTGGTTAGGGTGCAGCCCCACTCTGCCTCCAGCCTGCAGCCGGTCATTAACAAGCACAGACACTGCCCAGGCCCAGGTTCATGTCCTGGCTCCACTGCCTGCAGGCCCCAAAGTCTCACACTGGCTGCCCACTCTCTGGGCCCAGGCTTTCCACCTATGTCCCAGGTGGGAAGGTGAGGTGCCTCCCTACACACTGCAGTCTCCCAACAGTACCAGGCACCTAAAGGACACAATCAATCCCAGCTGTGATTTTTATTAATTCAGCTAAGCTCCTTAATAGCTCTCTTTAGGCCACAGCTTACAGTTTTGATTACTGGTGGTCCCAAGTGACCTAGAACCACCCAAAGCAGCAGTAGCTGGGAGGCAGGGCCATTGGGGCTGTCAACAGGGGTTGGGCTACAGTGCTTTTATGACAGGAACTGAGAGAAGCCTCCCCGGAGCAGGGGGAGCACAGAGCCAGGCAGGTGCACAAGGTCTGTCATGCTAGCAGAGAGGGTGGGCAGGTCCAGGCAGGCATAACAGGGGACAGGTATGCCCTCACAGCAACGTCCCCCTCCCATGCTGTGAAACCCCTCTGCTCTCACTGCTTTGCCATGCAATCTCCCTATTTCTTCCTCTGTCCATCACCTCATCCAACAAAAGATGCATGCTTGAGGCTGGGTTCCCAGGTGGTCAGGGTCATGAAAGGCCATGAAAGGCGGCCAAAGGGCCCAGGACCTGGTCAGAGACCTGAGCCCACAGCAGAGAGAGCCAGGCAGCAGGCATGCACTGTGCGGCATGCACTGTGCCCACTTAGATCTGATGGACAACAGGAGGCGTTTGGAGAACAGACTGACACCTGACCTCACCTAGGTGAGCTATGGTGGGGGAAGGTAGTGTCCTTTAGCCCCCACCCACCAGGGCGGCCATGTAGTCTGCCAACATGCAATGTGCTACCTAGCCAATGCAGGACGGCACAAGAACAGCAGAGCAAATGGAGGAGCAGCCCTCCATTCACCTCGTAAAGTCAAGCTCAGTGCCACAAGTCATCTACCTCCTGCTGTCCCAGCAGCCCAGAAACACCCTGTATCGGTGTCCCCAAATGACACAGTTCTATGGCTTCCAAATGGCTCAGTTAATGCCTGAGTTTTAATTGTTGGTGCATTGGAAAAAACATGCAAGTGTGTTGGTACTTAGAAATACAAAAATTCCTCATAAAATATCAAAAAGCAAACACTCACAACAAAGAGACAGAGACCAAGCCACCAAGCTCTCCTTATGGGTCCACACGTGATCAGTACCAGGGGCAGCATCAGGCCAGCAGACCAGGGACCCAGTGACAACTGGAGCATCCCCTGTCCCTACACACCTACCCCACTTCCCTGGAGCAGGGTAACAGAAGAACTCTATGTACATCATCTGGAAGGAATTCCTCTAAGGGGCACCAAAACTTCTGCCCCTTACCACAGCCACAGCTGAATTGATGGATACAAAGGTGCCCACAGGTGTGTCCTCAGAAGGGCTACAGCTACTGCTAAGTGCCAATGCCCATCTAGTTCTGAGGGAGATCAGACAAAAGCAAATGCGCCATCATCAACAAGGAACCATTTACAAGAAGACTACATCGTCTTCACAAAATAAACAATAAAAAATACAATTGTTATTATTTTTAACCAAAGAGAATCAACAACCCAAAAGAAAATGGAAAGTATAGAGATTTGAGACTATCTACTATATGGTCAGAATTAATCAGACTTTTTCAGGTGTTCAACTTTTTAAAGACTTTTAACAAAAAGAATACCAATAAGAACATATCACTACAATCTACATGTGCTGCCTCACTCTTTGCAAATATAGGTAGTAAACTTACACTTTTTGGCAACAAAATTCCAGTTCTTATTAACTAAGTTTCAATTGTTTCACAAAAATTCTTAACAATTTACTTGAAATGGAAAACTCGAGGCTTTAATTAAAGACAGCTCAATAATTTGGTTGATCTCATAGAACTGCTAAGAACAAACTTTACTATCAGTACTAATGAAAATGGCTTCAGGAGAAATAAGCACACAAAAACTTAACTGGATTTTGTACAGATGTACCAGATGAACACTAGGAAGAATTTCTGATGTATTAGCCAAATTTTTTTTTAAATTTTGCCTGATGTGTTATTGAGCACTAAGTCATTACACAATCATTCAAAACGGGGGGAGGGGGGATATAAGTCACACTAAATGTTTTCTGATTTAACTTAAATAACTGTGTATTGAAATAAGAAGCTGGTATCGGCTGGACTTCAGGCCACAGGTGCAAAAGGAGCTTTGGAAATTACACCAAGCCTTGCATCTTCACCAAACACTTGTAAATGCAAGTGCTTAAAACACTTTTAAAACGATCTGGATGGAATGCAAGCTGTGGAGCAAAGCCTTGATCTACCCTGCGCAAGCATCTTGCCAGAGCCCAGAATGGTGCCTGAGACACAGCAGACAACACAGGTCTCCTATGAGAAACAGAAATTATCAATGTGTCTTACACTTGACAGCCTCTTAGACTTGACAAAACGCGGCAAATCTGTGACACATTTAGAACGTGCTTGTTGTAAGGACTGAGAAGGGGATTCAGCTTCGTGTTTAAGCAGGGTCAACCCCCTTTGCCAAGAGCATTTACCAAGCAACTCATCATCTCTGCCTGGAAGTGCTTTCATCCCCAGCTAAGCTCCAATATGCTTCTGGATCTCTCTCTAGGCTCTGACCTGGCCCACCTCTGCACACATCCCGCTCTGTGCATGTCACCCCCTCCGTGCACCCCACCTCTTGTGCTCACCCTTCACCTGTGTTTACGCTCCCTCTGTGCAACTGTTCCAAGCACCTGACCCCAAGTATTAGGATGCATTCTGATACCTGCCAAAGCAGCCCTTTCTCAGAACCTTCCTGGCTGCTCTTCGCACGTTTACTTGCCCATGAAAACTTTAGAATCAGCCTGCAAAAGTCTAAAACAATCCTGTGGAGATTTGAAACAGTCCTGCTGGTGGTGGGGAAAAGAGTTCAGACGTTTGCAGATGCAAATGCACCCAGCCTAGGGGTGAACCGGGGTCATCTAAGCTAGCCACAGCAACCTGCTTCCTTGTGTGGGTGTCAGACATGAGGGCAGGTGGTGGATTCAGCACTGGACAGGACTCAGGGAAACCTGGTGCTTCTTGGGAAGAAAAAGTTCCCTCCTGGCAGGAGAGCTGCACACGACACCCCCAGGAGCAAGGAGCATGCCCAGGACCCAGACTTTGGTTTCCAAATACCACTCTCCAATAAAAGAACCAGGGCTCCTTGGAGAACTGGCTGATTCCAGGGCTGGGGCAGGGAAACGCCAGGTGAGCCTACAGAATCTTACAGTGGCAGAAAGTAGGAAGTGCTCAAAAAACAACAACACCTGATGTGGAAGGACCCCGAAAGATTCCAGTGGTCTAAGCTAGAACAATGAGAGTGGCAGATGACCACTGTCTACTTCCCGTGACCCAGGGAATAAGGCAAAACATCTATATTCCCACATGGTAGAAATAAATGGGAAGGAGAGACAAACCTTTGCTATGGAAGAATCGATCCCAGATAATCACGTAATCATCCTTCCCTTGAGGTGGGGGATGGACTTAGTGACAGGCTTCCAGTGACCAGAGTAAAGACGGGGAGATAGTACCTGGACAGCGAGAGACTGGCAGACACCACCGTACCAGACATGGGTGGACATTCCCTGGGCTGAGCCACGGGGACCTCAGCTGCCCTTCTTTTGCCCAAAAGCCCACGACCCCGGTCTAATCGTGGAAGACACCAGGAAAACCCAAACTGAGGTACATTCAACAAAACACCAGGCCAGTCCTCCTCAACACTGTCAAGAACTGACGTGAGAAACTGCCACAGGCCAAAGGAGATCCAGGAGACAGGATGACAGGATCTAGGAGACAGCATGGTGCCCTGGACGGGATCCTGAGGCCAAAAAAGAGGCGTTCCTGGAAAAACTGGTCAAACCTCAAAAGTCTGTGGTTTGGTCAACAGTGGTGTGACAATGTGAATGTCCTAGCTCTAACAGATGCACCAGTTACCTAAGATGTTCCCGTTAGGGAAATAAAGTAATCAAATCTAAAATTAGCCCTAAGTAAAAAGCTTTTTCAAAGTTGCCCAAGGAAAAGGTAGGTAGTTATTTAGGTTGTCTGGAGTTGTGTTCCCTTCCTACTTTTGCAGAGCATGGTGTGAAAATCTTTTTTATTTTTATGTATTTATTTATTTATTTTTAGTTGGAGCCTCAGTCCCTCACCCTGGCTGGAGTACAGTGGCATGCTCACGGTCAACCCAGCATCAACCTGCTTCCACCTCAGCCTTCCAAGTAGCCGGAACTACAGGCATGTACTACTACACCCGGCTAATTTTTTATTTTATTGTAGAGACGAGGTCTCGCTAAGTTGCCTGGGCTAGTCTCAAACCTGCAGTCTCATGCAATCCACCCGCCTCGGCCTCCCAAAGTGCTAGGATTACAGGGATTGCTTCTCTTTACTATTTGGATATTCAGACATGCTATTATTGACTTCTATGTACTTTAATTACAAAATCTTTTAATTGTGTGTTTCTTGTAGATTTTCGGTAAGTTCTCTTGTATTTTCCAGATGCATAATCATATTTGCAAATAGCATCTCTCCATTCTAATATTTAACAGGCATAGTCTTCTTTCTCTTATCTAATTGCTAACTGTACTGACTAGAGCTTCTGTAACTATATTAAACAACCACGGTTATATGGAGTATCTTTGTCTTGTCCCTGACACTGTGGAAATGTTTGATTGCCATGCTTTAAAACCATATTACATAAATACCTGCATGTTTTAATTTTAATAAGAAAAATCATGTTTAATCAATAGAAGATGTTGAATTACAGCAAACATTTTTAGCATCTAAAGATGACCAAATAAGGTTTTCTTCAACTGATCAACAACTTATGAAAATACAAAATTTATATTACTCAACCTTTCCAAATATGAACCACCCTTATATTTTGAGTACAAACACATTTTATCTTTTTAAATTTGCTATTGAATCCTACATGGGATCCTATTTCAGTTGCTATTGGATTCTGTTTGAGATAGTTTCACTTAGACTATTCTGCAGCTATTTCTATTGTACTACTCTCGTCTGGCCTTGGTATCCCTAAAATTTCTTGCTGTCTCAAACTGGGAAAGTTTAAACAGGGCTGGTGTTCGTTGTTCCTTAACAGTTTGGTAGAATCCACTCTTGAAAACATCGGATGCCGGTTGGGTGCGGTAGCTCACGCCTATAATCCCAGCACTTTGAGAAGCAGAGACCAGAGGATTGCCTGGGCTCACGGGTTTAAGACCCGCCCGGGCAACTTGGCGAGACCTCATCTCTACAATAAATCAAAAAATTAGCTAGGTATGCTGGCGCATGCTGTAGTTCCAGCTACTTGGAAGGCTAAGGCAGAAGGATCACCTGAACCCAGCAGGTTAAGACTGCGGTGGCTAGAAGTGTGCCACTGCACTCCAGCCTGGGCAACACAGTGAGACTCCAACTCAAAAAAAGAAAAGAAAAGAAAACATCTATGCCTGGAGCTTTTTTGGGACAGCAGCTTTGAAAAGTCAATCTAGAGACAACCCACAGTCTGAGAAAAAATATTTGTCAACTGTATATCTAACAAAGGTCTAACATCTAGGATCTGCAAGAAACTCAAGTGAGCAGAAAAGAAAAAAAAAAAAACAGCCCCATTACAAAGTGGGCAAAAGATATGAATAGACGCTTCTCGAAAGAAGACAGAAGAACATCCAACAGATACAGATACACAAAAAAATGCTCAGTCTCAAAGTCATCAAAGAAATGCAAATTAAAACCACACTGAGATACCACCTAACTCCAATCAGGATGGTTATCATCAATAACTCAAAAAACAACAGATACTGGAGAGGATGCGGGGAAAAAGGGAACACTTCTGCGCTGTTGGTGGGATTGCAAACACCTGTGGAAAACAATATGGCGATTCCTTACACATCTAAAAATCAACCTTCCATATGATCTCACAATTCCCCTACTGGGAATATATCTGGAGGAGCTCAAATCACTCGATGAAAAAGATACCTGCACATGCATGTTTACTGTAGCATTATTTACAATAGCAAAAACATGAACCAACTGTGCTGCCCACTGAAAGAGAACGGGATAAAAAATATGGTACATATACACGATTAAATATTACACAGTCATAAAAAGGACAAAATTATGAATATCACAGCAACTTGGATGGACTTAGAGTCTATAATACTAAGTGATCTATCACAGAAACAAAGAACTGTACCACATGTTCTCATGCATAAATTGACCTGGAACAAGTATCATAATACTATAAGAAAGGGATTGGCAGTAGTTGGAAACTGCTGGAAGTGGAGGACAGGATTGGCAGTAGTGGGAAACTGCCAGAGGAGTGGGGGGATCTCCTCATCAACAAGGGTGCCTGCATAACAAACATTTGTACACCTAGCCCTGAATAGTACCTCACATCTTTAAAATTAAAAATTTAAAAAAAGAGTGGTTTCTTTTGCTTTGCAGAAGCTCGTCAGTTTGATGAGGTCCCACGTGTCTTATTTCTTATTGTATGGTCACTTAGGGTTTTGATCAGGAATCGGTTGCCAGTTCCAATTTCCATAAGGGTATCTCCTGCATTTTCTAAGATTCTTATAGTTTGAGTTTTTACATATAAGTCTTTGATTCACTTAGAATTAATTTTTGTAGATGGTGACAGGTAGGGGTCCTGTTTCAATCTTCTGCATGCGATCAGCCAGTTTTTCCAGCACCATTTACTGAATAGGTTCTCTTCCCCTCAGTGGTTGTTGTTGGAGGCTTTGTCAAAGATGAGTTGGTTGAGGAACTGAGGCTTTGCTTCCGGAATCTCTGTCTTATTCCATTGGTCTGTGTGCCTGTTCTTTCTAATACTGTGCAGTTTTATTTATTGTAGTCTTATAGTAAAGTTAGAAGTCTGGAAGTGTGACACCTCCTGCTATGTTTCTTTTACTAAGAATTGTTTTGGCTGTTTGTGGTCATTTATGTTTCCGTATGAATTTCAGTATCATCATTTCCAGGTCTGAGAAGAATGATGTTGGTAGCTTAATGGGTCTTGCATTGAATCTGTAGATTGTTTTTGGTAGGATGGATATCTTAACAAAGTTGATTCTTCTTATCCATGAGCATGAAATATTTTTCCATTTGTTTATGTCTTCTTGGATTTCTTTGAGCACTGTTTTGTAGTTCTCATTGTAAAAGTATTTTACTTCTCTGGTTAGGAAGATGTCGAGGTATTTCATTTTTTTTGTGGTGATTGTGAATGGGATTGTGCCTTTAATTTGGGTCTCTGTCTGCTTGTTGGTGTATAGGACTGCAACTGTCTTTTGCACATTTATTTTGTACCCTGAGACTCTGCCAAAGTTCTTTATCAGTGCAAGCAAGTTTTTGACAGATTCTCTTTGGATTTTCAAGATATGGGGTCATATCATCAGCAAAGAGGGATAACTTGACTTCCTCTTTTCCTATTTGAACATCCCTGATTTCTTTCTTTTATCTAATTACCTGAGCTAGGACTTCCAACACAATGATTAACAAAAGGGGTGAGAGTGGGCAGTCTTGTCTTGTTG
>CAUYQG010007176.1:0-23264 GCA_963574415.1 Tarsius wallacei
ATATCTATCTGAGGATGGGGAGACACCTCTTATCAACAAGGGTACATGAACGAAATATTTTTGTATGCCTAACCCCTAACTGTACCCCACAATAACATAATAAAATAAAATAATATAAAAAAAAAAAAAAAAAAAAAAAAACAATTAAGGTCTTTGTTCTCTTGGAGTTTACATCGCAATGACACTTTTACTCTACACAGCAGTCAGGATGGTCTTTCAAAAGTATTAATCAGTATTTGGAAGTGATATGTCACTGGGAAGACTACTGTAAGGAACTCCCAAACTCCATTAAAGCAACAGTTAAGGTGGAAAGAACACTTAGAATCAATTTTTTTGAACTCTGGAATCTAATAAGAAATTTATAACAACTAAGGGAAGGCTTATGAGGAAATAATTTTGGCAAGACAGCCTTATGGCATTTTTATTTACTTGTCTACCATCTCCTATTTCCCAGCTTAGCATCAGCCATAAAGACTGTACATTCCTGGGGCAGTTTACTGGCACCAGAGGGATCTTGTATTTAAAAAATTATGATTGTGTGTTTTGACCTGTCTAGTAGCTACCTGAAAGATCAGCTCAGGAGCTTGCCTTTGTTTCACCTGTCTCATCTCAGAGCTTTTTCAGACTGAAGTGGTCTGCCAGAAGGCATTTTTCAAAAGAATGAAAGGAAAACATATACTAGGTATAGCCACCTGGGAAAAGGCATAAAAGATGGGGCAAATATTAGACAGATTGAGGAGTCTGGGAAGAGACTGAGGAAGTAATTAGATGGGGGTCGGGGGGGAGGGCTTTAAAAAGTATCTGCATAACAGGGGAATCTAGAAAAGACCTAAGAAAACCTTAGACTTTCATCTCTGACTTACTTTTTAGGCTCTGTGCAAGCAGGAAGAGAAGGCTGAGGCAGAGTTATAAATGGCCTGGATATGCCTTGAAGGAGTACCCTCAACATCCAGTCAATCTACAAAATCTAGGAGAGTATTTTTTTATTTTTGGTTCCAGACACTTAAGAAAATCTGGGTCAAATCATTAGCTGACCAGTAATCTAATGGAACAAAGACTTCAGTTGGCACCTAAGAGGCACCTAAGACAAATAATACAATCTTTATTAAAAAAACAGTTTAGAAAACTCATTAAGCAAACAACTACAATCCAGAGCTAGCAACAACAACAAATTCTGAGGAGGGGAGAGAATCTGACTTCCAGAGATATCACATTATAATATTCAAGATACTTGGTTTTCAACAATGAAAACATTACTAGGCATGAAAAGAAGAAAGTATAGCCCATTCACAAGAAAAAAAGGAATTAATAAGAACTGTCCTCGAGGAAGACCAGACATTGGATAACTAGACAAGACTTGAAATCAATTGTCTTCCTAACTGCCTGGTCCCATCTACCTCCTCCACCTAATCTTGTATCTGTGCTTTGCTCAATATTGTCAGTCACGCTGGCCACAGTGGTGCTCTTCAGACCATCAGGTTTGTTCCTGCCTTTGACCTTTAGACATGTTATGTACTTCCTCTGGAATGTTCTTCTCCCACTCTTTTACATGGTTTACTCCACATAGTCTATCTCTGTTCACTTTCTATCTTGTCAGACGTACTTTTTCTAAAATAGCCATGACCACTCCAACCTCATACAATTTCTGTTCCCTTTCATTGTTCAGTTCATCAATGTCTGAAATTATTTTCCTTCCTTTGTTTGTTATTGACTGATTAATTGGTTGAATGTCTCCTTACTAGAACATGAGTCCCTGGCAGCAGGTACTTTACTGGTGTCATTTACTGTGGATTACCCACATGCAACACTGAGCCATAGAAGGGCTAAATACATATTTATCAAAAGAACAAAGACAATTTATACATGTTTAACAACAACAACAACAAACACAAAACATAAAATTTCTGTGAGAAGTCTCCCTCAGTTCAGAAATTTTGCTCACAGCTATGTAATGAATCTACTAGAGAAAGTTTGTCCATTGATGATGCTATAAGTGAAGTTGAAATGAGAGAGCAAAATGCCCGATGCCAATCTGGCCTGCCATTTCCATCTTAGGGAAGGTAATCACAGGTATGTGTGCTGCAATGGAAAGAAAATTTCTGCTTCCCTATAAGCACTGGCCTGGTCAGGGACTGAGAGTATATCAGGGAGCTTCCAGCAAACCTCTCTATATAGTCCCCTGAGACCAAGAAGGTCATGCTAGTTTTGGTGGTGGTGGTGATAGATGTGTCCTTGAGATTTCAAAATAATACTATTTTTGGCAGCGTTTCAAAAGAGGGTGGGTAATATAAAAATATTGCTTAGTATTGCTTTGAGTGTGAAAAAAAATCAGGAGACTAGTCTTTATCTTTCTTGTTCTGCAACTTTGAATCATTGTTCAGAGAAAAGAGTCCTCTCTGACTCTGGTAAGTTCTAAATGATTCTGTAGAATTAAATTTATGAGTAGTTGTGGGCTTACCTCATTAAAGATTAGATAATTTTTATTCTGGGTTTAAATCTTTCTAGAACCTATTATATCTATCTTTTACTTTTTCAATATATTAATCACTTTCCTCTCTTCCAAAAGACACTATGATAAGCTCAGTAACATTTTATGAGGCAGTAGGTCATGGAGATATGAATGCTGCTTCTGAAGTCAGGCAGCTTGGTTTCGAAGCCTGGCTTTGCCACTCATCAGTTGGGCAGGTTAACACTCTGTGCCTCAGTTTCTTTATCTAAAAATAGGGATAATATTAGCACCTGTCTCAAATGGTTCATATAAGGCCTAAATGAGTTAATACATGTAATGTACTTAACACATTGCCTGGCACATAGTACTGCTTGGAAAATGCTTGCTGCTGCTGCTACAACTACTGTTATAATTATTATTACAGCAATATTTTTGATGCCTTGAACTCATTTATAAAGATCTTAAATTATAATATGCTACAACCTACCAACATGTTCTCAAAGGAAATTGACTTTTATATAAAATACTCCTAGACTGATATGCTGTTTTATAGCTTTCATATTTTCCTTTGTGAGGCATCTGGTTTTTACTTCTCCCTGATGTTGGTCATTTTCATTTCTGTATCAGCCCCTTTCCACACTTCTGTTTTTGTGAGGAGCATAAAAAAGAGTAAACCAATTTGTTAGACATGTGTATTAATTATGAGCTAACATGTTCTAAACTAAGTTGAAAAAACTAAGTTGAAAAAACTCTCCTATGAACGGAGAGAAAGAATTTGAGTCCATGAACATCTCTTTAACTACTCAGAGGTATTTCATTTTTCCTTATTTCCTGTTTCTTAGACCAAAAAAAAGTTAAGTTTCTGTGGTGATAGATTAAACAATAGTTATATATAAAGTTAAAAATTACAAACCTCTATTTGAGTTCAAATAATTACTTGTTACACTCCTACTACATACTAGATACTGGGGGAAATACAGGGAATGATATGGTCCTGAACTTTAAGAAGCTTGCAATTTAGAAGGGGAGATAAAGTGTCAACAACATCAAGATAATATGGTCAAGATACCAAAGATATTGCACCAGCACTATGGCAGTCTAGAGTAAGGTCCCTTAACCTAACCTGGGGATTCAGGGACAGCTTCCTGATGAGGACCATGCCTAAACTGAGCCTTGATGGCAGATGAAGAAAGGTAAGATGGACTATTCTAAACATGGGAATAGGAGAGGTGATGAAGAAGGAAGCAGCATAGTGCCTTTGTGAGAGTATATAGCTGCATGTGTAAAGAGCAAATCAATTGATGTTGCTGTAATGAAAAAAAATGAGATGAAAAATGGTGAGAAATGAAGCCAGGAGATAGACTGTACGGAGATCAGACTAGAGAGGTCCTCATATGTCAAGCAGAGAAGCTTGAATATGACTTGTTCAGAGATGGAGAGCCAGTAAGAAAACTTTGAGAAAAATGGCATTTCACAGATTTTCATTTCAGATGCAGAACTCAGACAGCAGCGGAAAGGCCAGCAAAACTAGAGAAGACCAGGGGAAGAGAGATCAGTTAGGTAGCCGTTGCAATTAATAAGCTGGCAATAGCAAGGCCTGGAAGAGGGCAAAACAGCAGATCTGGTAAAGAAGAGAGGGTCCCAGGCATACCTGAAAGACAAAAATGGAAGGCCCTGGTGACGTATTAGATGAGGCAAGGCTGAGAGAAATCTAGGATGACTACTTGGTTTCCGTTACTAGGCGAATGATAAGGCAATTAACTGAGAGAGAAATAGGTGGGTTTTTTGTTTCTGTCTTTAATTTAGCATTGTTTTTGTTTATTTTCTTTTAAGGGGTGGGCATAGAAAGATAAAATAGTGAGTTCAGGTAAGCTTGAGGTCCTCAAGGGAGAGGTCAGAACTGGAGATACAAATTTTAGAGTCATTAACAATAGAACCGTAAAAGCAGATGAAAGTCCCTAGGAAAAAGTGTGAAAAGAGAAGAGCAGCAGAACAAGGGTGAGATGCTTAAGCAGGAAGAGAGGCAGATGACCTGTGAAAGAAACTGAGACACCACACTAAGAGGCACAGGGAGAGAACTGTGTCATAAAAGCCAAAAATGAGTTTCAGATGTAGTGGTCATGAAAGCAAAACACGCTTGTAACAGCTACATTTTCCAAGCACTCACTACGTCAGGCACTGCTGTTGCTTTATATACCACATTTCATTTAATCTCTTAACCACATGATACAGATGACAAATCTGAAGTTCAGAGAAGTCAGGTAACTTACCCAAGGTCATAGGGTGAGCTGGCAGAACTGGGATCTGAACCCAGGTCTGCTGGATTACAAAGCCCATGTTCTTAACTCTGCTGGAGTAAAAGAACTTCTTCAGGATGCAACTTAATAGTATCATAATAAGGACTGCTACACACTGCTATCCCAAGAAGCACATCTTAAAGACTGTCTAATAATTTCAAAAGAATATTTAATATCTAATGAGGTTATTATATATTTAATCACTTTATATCATCAAAATAGATTATTTCAGTGATACTTTAAAGATAATCTTTTTATTGCATAAAAGTTGTCAAATTATGAGAACAATGAAGTGCAAAACAAGCCAATTCACTCAGCTGACTAAAGCACTGCTTTAATAAAGCCAAAAGAAAGGTCCTAGTTGGACACGTTAGAGCTCTTCTCAAGTAAACCAAGTCACTTAGACACCTAAGCCTACTCAGCTTTCTCGTAAATTTACTATTGGTCTCAAGGAGAACCAGAGAGGGTATGCATAGTTTGACACAAACCTACCACAAAGGTGGAAAAATTCATTAAAGTATAAATTCTATGGAAGTGTTATTTTAGATAAAGAATGATTATCCATTTAAAGATAGAGAATAAGAAAGTCACATTCTTATTATAAAAGCTGTAATTTTCCCATTTCCCACTAGAGGAAGCAGTAGCATTATTCTTACCATTTGGTGGATAAAAGACAGCATATTCTTCTAGTCCTAGTTTTCCTATAAGAGAAAACCATAGAGGATTTCAGCATGAATAAGCAAAGTAAACTCTTAAAAACCAACTTATTTTGTGAATGTACTAATAATCAATAAAAATCTAAAAACTAATTTAAACTGATCTTATTTCATTTCATAATATAAATTAAATTTGAAAATTTACCAGCCAATCATTTATTATTAGCAAACCCCTTCATCAATTAAAATCAGTAATATAACTTAAGTACAAGGAAAGTGATACAAAATAAGCAAAAGAATAAATACTTTCAAGGTCCTTAAGCACTTAAGAAGAGAATTGTTTATTTATTAAGCATAGAATTGTTTTGTTAATTATAAATAATTCTAATATATTCATTAAAGCAAGTCTAAGCTTTCTGATTCTATGTTAGTTTACATTTTTATGGAATGTGCTGAAAAGTTAAACATTAACTGTATGGTGGTCATATTTTCTGAATACCAAAACAGTTCACATGATCTGAGAATGGGGCTAACTATTTGAAATCAGCAAAGTATATTTACGATAATCAAATATTTAATGTTGTTTTAAAAAGTAGCTTTCCCTCTAAACTTTTATGGTTCTCAGTTTTTTCTACCTTCCACTGAATATCTTTAGATAACTTTTATCTTGACAGTTTTTTTCTAATTCCTTGAAGTTCACTGAAAAGCCACTTACATTATTAAAGTTAACATTTTTAATGAAAAAAAACTTTTTTTTCCTTGTTGGGGTGGTAGCAGAGAGGAGATGAAGAATAAGAAGTATGAACAGTTCAAGTTATGGAGGTGACAAGAAGGACTAATCTTGTGAGCAAGAATAATGAAAGATAGATTACAGATAGATACACAGACAGACAGATAGATAAAACTGCTTACTGGGCCAGGTGCTGAGAGGCAAACAGAATAAATATAAGATATGGTCCTTCAGTCATGTGGTTTATAATCTGGACTAAACCATGAAACATTACGGTATGTCTACTAACTTTTCTGGGCACAGCCTTTAAGTGTTTAGAAGTTCAGAGGAGAGGGAAATTGATGACAGGTTTATAGACACAGAGAGATACAGACTGGTTCTTCAAAGACTCATGATTTTTGAGGGGGAAGAGTGGGAAGTTTTCCATATAGAGGCTAGAATGAATATGGGATATTGAGGAATAATCAAGGAAGCAAAGTTAGCTAGGTTAAGACAACTGACCAAGGGCCTTAAAATCCTGACTGAGTTAAGAGGTGAGTACATTTGATAATTAATTCTACAATCAGTTTTTCTACAGATGATGTTAAAGAAACAGACTAAAGGGGTTTCCATACATTCAACTTAGATGCAATGGAATTAAGAGAGCCCTAAGTTGGAGAGAGCCTGACTCTAGCACAAGGCAGTGTGGCCTATACTAGGGTAGGGGTTGGAGCAATCAAGCAAATACTACTTAGGAGATATGGGAGAAACAGTTTCTTTCTTCATGGAAACAGCAGAACGACCATACACAATAGGATTTGAGCTGGGTCAGTGCTGGGTGTTCACCATTTAACAAAAAGAAAAAGTTGGGAAGGTCTTTTAGCTGACATTAGTTCAGTTTTTAGGGGATGGCAGGATATTGAAATAGTGATATCTTATAGACAGCTACTGATAACAAGAAGCACTAAAATAGAAATTAGAGAGCTAAAAAAATTTTAAGTGTGGTAAAGCATTTTGAGAAAAGAAATATAGAAGGTTTTAAAAAGTAGAACAATCAAATCTGTGTAACAAACTTATAGTTGCAAAGGAAAATAAACGTCAACAGATATAACAACAACAGCAATAGAGGGCAAATAGGGAACACAAGAAAGATAACTTGAAATTCTGCTTCTGGGAACCATTTTCCTGTGATTTGTGATAAGTTTCTGGGCATTGATTTAAGTAAGAGGGAAAAGATGGCTACAGTTATCTGAGAGAAATATTCAGTAATTTACAATTTAAAAGTCTGGCAATATCACATATGTTATAAAGTAAACAAATATTTTTGGCATGATTATGCAAGTCTTAAAGAATACTTCCTTAAAAATCACTAAAATTTTACCTCTAATGTATGATTTCGGTGGTGAAGCACTGTTGTATGCAAAGTGACTCAACACAGATGTATCCCGGGAAAAACAAAGTAATACCTGGGTATAACATTGGGAAAAAAACAACAAGCAATTAAGCACTGTTATAAAACCAGATAATTCATTAATATTTCCTCCTCGGGAGACTTTGATGTGGAATTCTGGAAGTTCAAGTAAAGTGCCTTGTGATGGGAAGAGTGCCCTCTGTCGGTATACCTACGGTAAGTATTATAGTGGGATGCCAAGTTCTTCCAAAGATTTGTTTCCCACGTGAACTTTGAACAACAGAAAATGCAAATTGCAAGCTACCAGTTGATTCTTTTCTTGTGTTTCTATCTGTCAAAGAGAAACGCCTGGGAGAAATTTAACAGATGATAAATGTGTCGGGAAGACTCTAGGTAACAATAGTAGAAGAGAGCAATTTGGGAAGTGCAAGAAATGAACTAGACACATGCTGGGATGTCAGGGTGAAAAAGAAGGCAACCGGTGGTATTGAGAAAGGATGGTGGCAGCAGTAGAACAAGTGGTTGCCCAATACAGGGTTGTCCTGACCAGCCAGTAGAATGTGGTAATTATGTGAAGATAAAAATAGGTGGGGCAGAAAGTCAGAATCAAGGGTATACAACAGAAGGGACTGGATTACTGACAACAGCCTGGAATTTAGGAGCGAGAGTCCAACCCCCAGGAATGTGGTTAATGACAGAAATTCTGGGTCCTGATATTTAAGAAGACCTGGAATTCTAAAGATGTTACCAAGAAAATAATTCAGAATGGCTGACTGGAAAAGAACTCAAGATGATTGGAAAAGGCAGAACAGGGGCACAGAGGCAGGGATGGACTAGCACCAAGAGTGAATGGGGACACAAATTATTTTGTATCCAAAACACTGGTAACCTGCCTCAGCTTTGGAAAAAGAAATGGAGACTCGGCATTAGTCAGGTTCAATGGTGGAATGTATACCAACCACTGCTACCGATTTGTTTTTACTATATTTTTAAATGACTACATAAGCAATATATGTTTATGATAAAACTAGAAATACAGTTTATCAAAAAAGGAGGAAATACACATAATCCCACAGGTGTTAATATTTTGATGTATGTCTTTTCAGACTGGTCTTGTACACTCATATATATATATATTTCAAACAAAATAACATCATACATATTGTTGTATATTTTCTCCCAATATAAAATAAATATTTTCTACATATTTTTTGTGTTGCAGAATATTCTGCTGTATTAATGAAAAATTTATTTAACCTGTCTTATTGTTGAACATTTAATTATTTCCACTTTTCCCCAACTACCCACAATGCTACAGTGAACTTCCTTATGGCTAAATCTTTATATACACTTTTAGTTATTTAAATTCCTAAAACTGGATTATGTTTATGGTCAAGTGCTTTGGGTATTAAACTTAAAATTTTTAATATCCATTGGCAAATGGCCCTCCAGAAAGAAGATTGTTTTGGTTTTATTTTTAACATATTCATTAGTGAGACAGTGCACATTTTCCCTTTTATCAAAATGATTATCAGCATCTTATAGGTAAAAAGTGGCACCTTTAGCCGGGCTCGGTGGCTCAGCCTGTAATCCAGTGCTTTGGGAGGCTGAGGTGAGTGGATCGCCTGAGCCCGCGGGTTCGAGACCCGCCTGGGCAACTTGGCGAGACCTCATCTCTACAATAAGTCAAAAAATCAACCGGGCATGGTAGCACACGCCTGTAGTTCTAGCTACTTGGAAGGCTGAGGTGGAAGGATTGCCGGAGTCCAGAAAAAAAAAGTGGCACCTTTAAATAGTAACACTGGGTTATTGAAAAAAATTTAAGTGGCATCTTGCCTTAATTTCACTTGTAATTTTTTTTTTTTTTTGAACCGGAGTCTCACGCTGTTGCCCAGGCTGGAGTGCAGTGGTACGCTCATGGCCACCGCAACCTCAACCTCCTGGGTTCCGGCGATCCTTCTGCCCCAGCCTTCCAAATACCTGGAACTACAGGCGCACATTACCACACCCGATTTATTTTTTGACTTATCATGGAGAAGAGGTCTCGCCAAGTTGCCCAGGCTGGTCTCAAACCCCTGGACTCAGGCAATCCTCTCTCCTTGGCCTCCCAAAGTGCTGGGATTACAGACTTGGGCCATGGCACCCGGCCTCATTTGTAATGTTTTAATTCACTTAATAGGTTGAACGCTTCCATTTGCATTTCTTTTGTTTCCAGTTCATCACTTGGCCCATTTTAAAATGGATGTTTTAAAATTGTTTACATTTTATGTATATTAAGAATTCTAACCTTAGAAAAGTCTAATTTTATTTGTTGATTATTTTTGACATAGAAAAGTTTTTAATTTTTATGTGATCAAATCTACCAATACTCTCAAGCTTAGAAAGTCCCTCCCTACATGTATATCCTATATATATATATATATATATTCACCAAAATTATGAAAGACATTGATTGGTGCTGTTCATCATATATTTCTGGTTCTTCCCCTTCGGGAATATAATTCAGCTTGTCTTTTCTGGTCACTTTAGCCATGTGACTTACTCTTTACTCAATGAAATGAATATATATCACTTGAGAGTTTCCAAATAGAAGTGTCAAGAACCAGAGCATATTTAACCAGGTTCCTCTTCACAGTAACCATCAGTGGAAACTTCAATAACCTGGATTTTGTAGTAAATATAACACAGAGCTGCTATCCCATTTTACCCAGAGGGCATGAGCAATAAAACCTTTGCTGTTTTAAGCCACTGAGATTTTGGATTTGTATGTTACCACAACATAAATTAGTCCATCCTGACTAAACCAGAAAATTCATTTAGCATTTTCACAGATTCATTTTGTGGTAAAATCATTAATGCATCTGGAATTCAGTTCAAACTGAAGATAACAAATTTGGGAGTTATCGTATAGATGGAACCAAAAGCCACAAAATAGATAAGCTTGGTAAAAGCAAGTGAGTGAGTATAACTAGAGAAAAGGAGACAAAGAACAGACACCTGAGCCACTGTAAGATATTGAAGAGAAAGAAGAAACCAGCCTAGAAGACTGAGGAGTAACCAACAGAAGTGAATTTATCACGATGCTATGAAGAAGCTTTGTATCCCTGGTTTAGCCTAGGTCCCGGTGAGAGGTGGCAGTTGCTGGGAGATGTAGAGAGTTCGAGGCAAGGAAGGCAAGTCAGGCTGTAATCAGAAAGCATTTCTATATCAGTATTTTTGGTAAACTGCTTAAGAAGATCTCAGAAGCATAAAAACCTGAATCTCTATGGTTCTAATAATCTGTTATGGTTTCTTCCTTATTCTAAACAAAAATACATCTTTTAATCTGCTTTTGCATTTGTAATATTATATTCTCTTTCTGTAAAGAAAGCCCTCCAGATTGTAAAGCTCTAGGTTCCCAAAATGCTGGATTTTTCTCTGGAGACAAGTAAAGTAAGAGAAAAACTAAAGAGTGTGGTGTCTTGAAAGCAAAGTGAAGAAAAAGCACAATTAAATTAAACGTTGTTGAGAGATCAATTAAGAAGAGAATGGAGAACTGGTCACTGTATTTAGTTATTGCTGACCTTGACAAGAACAGTTTCAGCTCAAATGGTAGGGGCACCATAAACAATGTTTGTTAACTGCTTTTTTTTTTTTTTTTAACTCTACAAGGGCTGCATCATATTTCATTGAGTGCATACACCACAATTTATTTAACAGGTTAGTCTCCTATATATGAACATTACATTATTTTCAACTTTATGCTATTTCTGACAATGCCTAGACTATTAGTCTCTTACCACGTCATTTTGCACATATATGTATCTCTGTGGGGCATGTACATAGGATAGAACTGCTCAAAGGGGATATGCACTGAAAAATGTGCTGGCTATTTGTTTACACCCTTTGTATCTTTTATCCAGCATTCTATATGTTTACAGTGGAAAGGGGCTGTGTGAGTGAGTTCAGTCCCTTATGCTGCCTAACTCTATTTCTCCTATACAAGTATATTCCAAATGATTATTGATCATATTTAAGAGAATAAGAAATTTTAATATTTTATTTGGTAAAAAGAACTTTTAACTGAATCATCTTATTAGTTCTAAGGCTTTCAGTTCAATCCCTTGAATTTCTATATATCTATATTTCTATATTCAATAATGTTATGTCCTTTCTGGTATCTGTAACTCTATTTTTCTTATATTATTAATTGGCTAGAAATTCCAAAATGATCTGTGTTCTTTCCTTCCTTTAGTGGGAACATCTCTAGTATTTCAATAAGTGGCGTTAACTTGTATTAAGATGGCAAATGTTGGTTACTATTATGCTAAGAAAATCTACTTGCTTTCTAGTGCATATGAGCAGTATAAACATGGATATTAGGTTGCACGACAATGTGAATATACTTACCATTACTAAATTGTACACTTAGAAATGGTTAAGATGGTAAATTTCATGTTGTGTTTTTTAATCACAATTTAAAATTTTTTTTTAAAGATGCTATCAAGTATAGTTTCAAATGCATTTTTGGCATTTAAGGAGATAATCATATAATTTTAATTTTTTGACCCATTAATATGGCAAATATTTTCTGATAATTAAGCAAAATCCATAAAGTGTTACTAAACCAAATAATAGTAATCTCTTCTCTTGCCAAACTTTCATGTACCACTGTAATAGGCAGAGTAATGGCCCTCAAAGATGTCCCCATCCTAATCCCTGGAACCTATGTGCTATGATTTAGATGTGGTTTGTTCTTGCCAAAACAAGAAACTTGATTCCCAGTGTGACGGTGTTGGGAGATGGAGCTGAGTGGGAGGTGTTTGGGTAATGGGGGAAAGATTGCTCATAAATGGATTAATGTACTTCTGTGGGGCTGGACTAGTTACTGTAAAAGCACGTTGTTCCTTCTCTTGTTTGGTTTCTTTGCATATGCCTGTTTCCCCTTTTATTTTCTACCATGAGTTGCAGCAGCATGAAACCTTCACCAGATGAGCTGCCTGATCTTGAACTTCGCAGCTACCAGAATTGTGAGTCAAATGAGCCTCTTTTCTCCATAAATTATGTAGCCTCAGGTATTCTGTTATACCCACACAAAATGGACTAAAGCACTGATTATTTTACCTTACGGACATAAAAGATTATGCAAATATGATTAGATTGAAGAACTTCAAATGAGGAGATTATTTAGGAATAGCTGGTAGGGGCCAATGTAATCACAAAAAATTCATACAAATAAAAGAGAAAGGCAACAGAGTCAGAGTCAGAGAGAGATCTGAAGATGCTATTTTCTGGCTTTTAAGATGGAGAAAGGGGCCACAAAACAAAGAATGCGAGTGAATTCTAGAATCTAGAAAAGGTAAGAAAATGGATTATCCTTTAAAGTGTCCAGAAGCAACACAGCCCTGCCAACACTTTTATTCTAGACCAGTGAAACGTCTGAACTTCAGAACTATAAGAGAATATATTTGCTTTAAGCCACTAAATTTATGGTAATTTATTCTGGTAGCAATAATAAGCAATACAACTAATATAATGATAAATGAACAGAACTAATACAATTCAAGTTAAAAAATGCAAAAAGAAAATATACTTACAATTATCTTTCCACTATTGCCTAGAAGATTTAAAAATTCCTAAAGAAATGTCTGTATTAACTTTCCCTTAGTTTAGCAGACTGGTGGAAGGATAGTAATTTTAGAAGAAGCTCTGTGCTTAAATATATCCCCCTAGAGAAGACAAGATATCTGAGACTGTTCTAAGGAGAATATTGGTGACTGTAAGGTGATAATGCCAGAGGTGGTATGTTAGACAGTATGTACTGGTGTGCAGCCCTAGGATACAAGCAAAAAGTTGCCAACTCCTATTCTAATCTGAGGTGTTATTTTAACTTCAAGATTCGAATTTCTATATATGTAAGGAAATGACAGTTCAATTGTAAATTTGCTAGAAAATGTTATATGAAGATAACAATTTCAATCAAATTAACTAGAAAATTTAACTTTGAATACTTCCTAAGTAAAAATTAAATTTGATGGGGATGAAGTTATGCATGATAGTAATTTACTTTATTTAAGATAATTATAAGAAACTAGACATGTAAGTCTGAACTACAACAGAATTATACCTAAAATGTCTATGTACAGCTGCAAAAATTTCACTTCAATCCAAGTTTTATTTCTGGAAAATATATCTATGATAACTTATTTATGTAATAAAAAGTACATAAAATTGACAGCTATCAATTGGATAATCACTTTAACATAAAACTATTGTACAATTGTTTTCCATTTGTGTCCTCTTATATTTATTTAGAATCCAATTTGAAGAATTTCAAATGATAAATTTTCAAGAATATCTTTTTAAAACGCTCTGCCTTGAATTAAATTTTCATAGATTAAAAAAGCAATGTGACTTCCTGGGCTTTGAAAATGGACAGTCTTGGCTTGGGATTCTGGTAGCTGAATGAGATTAAGCTCTAAGTCTTTGCTTCTTTGTCTGTTCAAGAGGAACAGAGCTATTTCATAGGATTTCTGTCAGAATTAGTTATAAAGTAGATTCTGGAAAGATGGTGGAGTGGGAAGCACCAAGAATCGGTCTCCCTACCTAGGCAGAATCTGATGTAATTATTTTAGAACTCTGGAGTCTATTAAAGTCTTGCAGCTTTCAGGGGAAAGCTTGGATGGTAAATTGTGATTAATTTCAATCAATTTCACCTCTTAGAACATATATGCATCCTCCACTCTAAGCCCCTTGGCAGGCAGGTGTGCATGAGTTCTAGTAGCAGCTTGCATGCAACTTGAGGGCCCAGGATGGGAAAAAAAGCACCCTGTCATCCACATCTTTGGTGTCTGTACTCTGATTGCTGATTGCTGCTTCTGACCAGAGAGGTACAGACAAAGAGGTGCGGGTGGGATGAGGGGAAGTGGTCCTTGTTGCTTAAACTGCTCCCATTGTTGCAAGCCCCTTCCCCTTTGGCTGAAGTGACTTTAATGGGATTACAGAGACAGTGCCGCTCCTTCATTTTTCTCTTTATTTTGTGATACAGACATTAAAGACTAGGCATTCAAGAACAAATGTGTCTATAGAGGAAATTAGAAAGTGACAATGCATGCCCAGGGAAAGGTGCAGGCTCAGAAAAGACCTGAGATGACCTTAAGTTTATACCTCAAGCTGATCCTTACTTAGTACAGCAAGAACCTACAGCAATCAAAGAAACAAAACACTAATGAAAACAATGAAAAAAAAAATACTGTGGGAAAAGAGGAGAATCTAATCTGATTTCTAGAAATACCACATTATTAGATTCAATGATAAATACAAAGAAGCTAAAAAGTATATTGAAGGAAAAAAAAATCAACAAAAACTATCTCTGAGAAAGACCTGATGGCAGATCTACTAGACAAAGACTTTAAAACAACTGTCCTAGAGATGCTCAAATAACTAAAGAAAGATATAAACAAATTCAAGAAATAATGGGAAGTAGGAAGTACAATAAGTGAAATTTTAAAATCACCAGAGAAATTCAAAGGCAGATTTGAGCAAGTAGAAGAAAGAACCAATAAACTTGAAGACAAGGCAATGGAAAAAATTAAGTCTGTGAAACAGAAAAAAAAAAATGAAAGAAAAGTGATCAGAATCAAATTCAGTACCTTCAATGCTCAAGAGAGTCCAGCAGGGTGACATGAAAAGACACAAAACAGTGACTAGAATCCAAGTGAAGAAATAATTATCTCAATACAAGTAAATACATGGGCAATTATAAAAGGTAGTATTATTGTAACAATGTTTTATAATTACACTTTTATTTTCTATATGATTTAAGAAATTAATACATTTTAAAATTATTAGTTTAAAAATTAGTGTAACTTTGGATTTTAAATCCACATATTGTTTTCTGAATTAAAAAGTTAATACATTTAAAAGAATTATTAATTTATGCTTTGTGTACTTAATGTGTAAAAATGTAAATTGTGCTGTCATCAACTGAAAGAGGTGGGGACAAAGCTGTAAAGAAACACAGATTTCGACTATAAGAAAGGGATTAGCAGTAGTGGGAAACTGTGGGGGGGAGGAGCACATCTTAACCACAAGGGTACCTGCATAATGACCATTTGTATACCTAACCCTGAACTGTACTCCACACTTAAAAAAAAAGCTTGGCAAAGCAGTTATCAGGAATTCTTTAAAGCTAGCAAGAATAAAATACAGTAATCAGGTTTTTCCTTCATTTGCCACTGACATGTGACAGAAGAACATACCCATTTAAAAAGTTTGCAGTGTAAATTACTGAGTCAAACACAACATTCATTTTTCATTTATGTATTTATGTATTTGGTATTAAGTGCAACACTTTAACAAAGAAAGGAAATTGTCAAATTGCCTTTGAAGTAAGCTGAAAGAAAACCTTAGATGTTCCAAATGGCATTAAAGAGAAAAACACAAACATGAATGATGTAAGACTCTTGACATAATAAATATTGTAACGTGGGAAAAAAAGAAGTACAAATGTTGTATGTTATTAAATTTAAACTTGTATACATTTAAATTAGAGTGTTATAACTTGAAGCAGTTAAATGTGATCCCCATGGTAACCACAAAGAAAAAAGCTATATACACAAAAGGATATGAGAAGGGAATTTAAACATTTCACTACAAAAAAAAAAACAACAACACAACTAAGCCTAAAAGAAGACAATAATGCAGAAACTGAGGAACAAGAAAGCTATAAGGCATAAAGAAAACAAATAGCAAAATGAGAGAAGTACCTCCTCATTAGTAATTACTTTAAATGTAAATGAATTAAACTCTCCAATCAAAAGACAGAAATTAGCAAAAGATTTAAAAAGTGAACAAACCAGCCGGGCTTGGTGGCTCAGCCTGTAATCCCGCGCCTTTGGGAGGCTGAGGTGAGTGGATTGCCTGAGCCCGCGGGTCCAAGACCCGCCTGGGCAACTTGGCAAGACCTCATCTCTACAATAAATCAAAAAGTTAGCCAGGCATGGTAGCGCGTGCCTGTAGTTCCAGCTACTTGGAAGGCTGAGGCGGAAGGATCACCGGTCGAGGCTGCGGTGGCCGGGAGCGGCAACTGCACTCCAGTCTGGGCGACAGAGTGAGACTCCAACTCAAAAAAAAAAAAAAAGAAAAAGTGAACACACCATATGCAATCTACAAGAGACTCATTTTAGATCTAAAGAGACAATTATATTGAAAGTAAAAGAATTTAAAAAGATATCCCATGTAAATAATAACCAAAAGAGAACAAGATGGCTATACTCCAGTCAAACAAAACAGACTTTAAATCAAAAAGGTTACAGGAGATTAAAAAAAAAAAAGACATTATATATTAATAAAAGTTTTAATACATCAAGAAGATGTAACAACTATAAACATTTGTGTACCTAACAACAGACTACCAAAATGTATGGAGCAAAATGTGACAGAATTGGAGGCTTCAATACCCCACTCTCAATAGTGAATAGAACAACCAAAAAAAGATAAATAAGGAAACAGAAAATAAATAAGGAAACAGAAGATTTAACACAACAAACTAACTGACACATACTAAACACTATATCCAACAACAAGAGCATATACAATCTCTGTAAATGCACATGGAACAGTTTCCAGGAGAGACTGTATATTAGGTCATAAATTAAGTCACAGTAGATTTAAAAAGATAGAGAGCATACAAAGTATATTCTCTGACCATAGTAAGGTAAAGGTGAAAATCAGTAACAGAAGGAAAACTGGAAAATTCACAAATTTGTGGAATATAAACAATATATTCTTAAGCAACCAATGTGTCAAAAAAGAAATCTTAAAGGAAATTAGAAATACTTGGAGACAAATGAAAACAGAAAACATGACGTAACAAAGCTTATGAGACACAGGAAGAGCAGTGCTAAGCAGAAAATGTATAGCTGTAGATGGTGAGAATAAAAAAGAAAAGAAGCTGGGCTCAGTGGCTCAGCCTGTAATCCTGCACCTTGGGAGGCTGAGGTGAGTGGATTGCCTAAGCCCGCAGGTTCGAGACCCGCCTGGGCAACTTGGTGAGACCTCATCTCTACAATAAATCAAAAATTTAGCCAGGTGTGGTAGCGCGCACCTGTAGTTCCAGCTACTTGAAAGGCTGAGGCGGAAGGATCACCAGAACCCAGCAGGTCGAGGCTGGGTGACAGAGTGAGACTCCAACTCACAAAAATAAATAAATAAATAAATAAATAAATAAATAAAATAATAAATAAATAAGAAAAGGAAAAAAATCCCCAATCAGTAATCTAACTTTACAACTTCAGAAACTAGAAAAAGAACAAACTAAACAAAAAGCTAGCAAAAGAAAATAAATAATAAAAAAGTGAGCTGAGATAAATGAAATAGAGAATAGAAAAACAATAGAGAAAATAAATGCAACCAAAAGTTGATTTTCCATAAAGATAAACAAAATTGACAAACCTTTAGCAACATGGATGAAGAAAAAAGAGAAGACTCAGATTTACTAAAATCAGGCATGAAACTGGGGATGTTGCTACCGACTCTACAGAAATAAAGATTTTAAGAGCACACAATGAACAACGGTACACCCACAAACTGAATAACGTAGATGAAGTGGACAAATTCCTAGAAACACAAAACTGATCAAGACTAATTACAAAGAGATAGAAAATCTGAACAGACCTATAACTAGTAAGAAGAATGAATCAGTAATAAAAAACAAATCTGACAGTGAAAAGCCTTGGACCTGAGCATTTCATTGATGAATTCCACCAAACATTTAAAGAAGAGCTAACACTATTTTTTCTCATACTTTTCCACAAAATTGAGTAAGATGTGATGTTATGAACCTGCAGTCCTAGCCACTACTCAGGTGACTGAGGTGGGAGGATCACTTGAAGCCACGAATTTGAGGCTACAGTGTGCTATGCTAGAGGCTGAGAATACTCCAGACTGAGCAACATAGAAAGACCACGTCTCTCAAAAATTAAAAGAAAGAAGGAAAATTAGAAAAAGAAAGGAAAAAAAACCAAGCAAAATGAAAAACTTTCTACAAAATTAAAAAGGAAACATTTCATAACACATTCTATGAGGCCAGCATTACTCTGATATCAAAGCCAAAGAAAAATTCAAGAAAACTACAAACCAATACCCCTTATGAAAATTGATGGACAAACCATCGATAAAAATACTAGCAAACCAAATTTGGTGGAATAGTAAGAGGATTATACACAATGATTTAGTGAGATTTATTCTTGGAATGGTTCAACATACAAAAACTGTAATTTTTGTAATATATAAATATATTGTATTAAACCACATTAATAGAATAAAGGGACAAAGTCACAAGATCATCTCCTTTGATGTAGAAAAAGCATCTGACAAAATTCAACGCCTTTCCTGATTTAAAAAAATTCAAGAAACTAGGAATAGAAAGAAACAACTTCAATATAATAAAAAGCATACATGAAAACTCCACAGCAAACATCATATTCAATGACTAAAAGCTTTTCATTTAAAATCAGAAACAAGGTAAGGTTGTCTGATTTTGCCACTTTTATTCAACATAGTACTAGAAGTTTTAGTCAAAGAAATTAGGCAAGAAAAAGATAGCAAAGAAATCTAAATTGGAAAGGAAGAAGTAAAATTATCTCTGCTTGTGGGTAATATGATTCTATATGTAGAAAACTCTAAAGATTTCACAAAAAGACTATTAGAACTAATACATGAATTTGGCAAAGTAGCAGGATATAACATCAATACACAAAAATCAGCTGTATTTCTATACACTAACAATGAACAATATGAAAAGGAAATTAAGAAAAATATTGTATGTGCAATAGCATCAAAAAATAATAATAATAATAAACCGCTTGGGAATTAACTTAACCAAAGAGGTGAAAGACTTGTACAATGAAAACTGTGAAACAACGATGCAAGTAATTTTAAAAGATAAAAATAAATGGAAAGATATCTTATGTTCATTCATTGGAAGATGCAATATTGTTAAAGCAATTATACCCAACGTGATATACAAATTCAACGCAATCCCTATCAAAACCCCAAAATGATGTTTTGCAGAAATAGAAAAAACTCTTCCTAAAATTTAGATGAAATCTCAAGGAACCCCAAATAGTCAAAATAATCTTCAAAAATTATATATCCGGAAGACTCCCACTCCTACAAGATTTAAAAACTTACTAAAAAACTACAGTAATCAAAACATTGTGGTTCTGGCATAAAGACAGACATATAAACCAATGAAATAGAACAGAGCTCAGAAATAAAACTTCTTATACATGGTCAAATTATTTACAACAAAGTTTGTCCTTATCCTTTTCCCCATTACCATTCAATGGGGGAAAGTTCAATCTTTCAACAAATGGCCCTGGGAAAAATGGATGTCCACATGTAAAAGAAGTGTTGGACTTTTGTCTAACACCATAACAAAAAATTTATTCAAAATGGATCAAAGACCTAAATGTAAAACCGAAAACTAAAAAGCTCTTAGAAGAAGATATAGTGCAAAAGATTCACAACATTGGGCTGGGGGAAAGGGAACAGAACATCAATAAGAATATCTAATCCCAAACCAGGAGAAGTTAGGACCAGTGGGACGCCCAAACTTCAGCCCAAAATAGTGTTGGACTCTTGTCTAACACCATATCAAAAAATTAATTCAAAATGGATCAAAGACCTAAATGTAAAACTGAAAACTAAAAAGCTCTTAGAAGAAGATATAGTGTAAAAGATCCACAACATCGGGCTGGGGGAAAGGGAACACAACATCAACAAGAATGTATGATGACCACCTATGTGCGTAATCCTGATTTATACCCCAAACCTTTAAAATATAAACAAATCAATCAATCACTGAAAACAAAACAAAACAAAAAAGCCTACGAGCAGAACTAGGAGGGAACTAGGAGGGCGAGGAGGCTCCCGGTCTCTGTGCAGGGAGAGGAGGATGCAGGAAGGATCCCCACCCTCGGGGATCCCAAGGCGTCCACTAGGAAGGGATGTGTTCCAGTGATAGCTCAGTCCACAAGGCAGCTCAGCCGTTGGAGCTCACACCCCTTCTAAAGACGATGAAATGACAGAGGCTGATTTTTCAATTTAAACCAAATCCTGTAAACGTTCCACACAATGTCAGGGGATTGCTTCGTTTTCAAAATGTCTAGAGTGGTGTTCCTTTTTAGGTGCTCTGTGTGGCAGATCTGGGACGGCCACCTGCACTCCTCCCCTTCCACTGTGAGTGGGGCTGCCCTCTGGTAGGGGGGCAGCCATTTACTGACTCAGAGACAGGGCCAGGTCACTCTCAATGCCAGGTCAGAAGTTGTCTTTATTGAAAATGTTGATACTTTATTCATCTCTGATATTTAGAACTATGTTCGATTTTTAAAATACTGCATTAAAAAACTATTTACCTCGAGAAAAAAAAAGATTCACAACATTGGCTTTGGCAATGATTACTTGAATATGACACCAAAGGCACAGGTAACAACAAAAAATTTAAAAAGTTGGACATTATGAAAATTTAAAAATTTTGTGCCCCTAAAGATACTATCATAAAAAAGGAAATCCACAGAACTGGAAAAAATATTTACGAGCCATGTATTTGATAAGAAATTAATATTGAGAATATATAGAGATCTCTTAAGACTCAACAGCAAAAAAAAAAAAACAACCCTGATTCAAAAAAGGTGCGATGAACTTGAATAGACATTCTCCTAAGAAGATACATAAAAGGCTAAGAAGTACATGAAAAGATGTTCAACATCATTCATCATTAGAGAACAGTAATCAAAACTATAATGAGATTAAACCACTGCATAACTCATTATGATGGCTACTATAAAGAAAATAGAAATTAACAAGTGTTGGTGAGGATGTGGAGTAATGGGAACCCTTGGTAGGAATGCAAAATGGTCTAGTAGCTGTGGAAAACAGTATGGCAGATCCTCAAAAAGTTGAAATAAATTCATGCATTACAATATTTAATTTCTATTCCAATGCTACCAGTGAACTCTGCACTACTCCCAGAATTTATTTTCCTTTTATCTTATTTGTACAGAACTTTGTATAAACCTCTATTAGTGCATTTTTCAAATTATAACTATGTATTTGTCTTCCTCCTCATTTTCCACTTAGATGTGTGTTTAATAAATAGTCTTTAATAGCACCTTACGCAGTGTCTATATCAGAACAGACTATAAGTTGACTAAATTGATATATTAACAAAGAACATGCTATTATATCTGAGTCTTTTAAAATAAAACTCCATTCAGGGGCAATTCCTTCGAGTCCCCTCCCACAGTGAGAGCTTTTCTGTCCTCTCAATAAATCCTGCTTTCTCACTAAAAAAAAAAAATAGATAAATAAATAAAAACTTCATTCAATGGCATTAAAATATCTGTACATTAAAATATCTCTAACTATGCCATACTTCAATATCTCAACACTGTAAGCCAAGCATATGATGAAAGACTTAATCATGCAACAGAAAGAGTAAGTTCCCATGTCTTCCCTTTACTATATATAAATTATTTCCTATGAATATTTTATATACTTTAGACAAAATTTTAACTTATGTAGTTTATTATAATACCATTCAGTACTAGAACTGAAAGTGATATTTTCAAACTACCCAATTGTTTCAGTGGAATAAGAGTTGCCTTCTGTTTGAACACATTTTGAAACTCTGACAATTTAAAACTTTCAATACCATTAAGTAATTTTTAAAATTCCATGCAAAATGAAACCTAACCAAACTTTGAAATACTAAAAGATTAACTTATTACTAAAAGCATTAGTTAAATGATATTCAGTGTTGTTGCCTATGTGATTTAGGTAACATTAAAATATTACTCAGGTTGGGGGCCAAGATGGCGACCGGGCAGCGTGGTCTGTGAGACCTCCGCAGAAGAGGACACAGAAAGACTCCGGATCTCTCCCAGGGGGACTGCTCCCCACACGGAACTTGTCCACGGACACCGCAGAGGCATTACAGCGGGCCTGAGGTAAAAGCGGCCGCCGCCCCCGCCGGCAGCCCGGGGCTGCCGCCGGCGACCCAGGGCGCCGCCACCGAGGCGACCCAGGGCCTGCCAGTGCCGCGGACGCAGCCCACTGGAGGAGCGCCGCCGCCGCCCCGGGGACCCGGGGCGTGCTGCTGCGGGCGCCGCCGCCGAGGCGACCCGGGGCCCACCCACGCTGCGGACGCGGGCGCAGCCGGCCCAAGGTGTGCCGCTGCCGCCGCCCTGGGGACCCGGGGCGTGTTGCTGCGGGCGCCGCCGCCGATGCGAACCGGGGCCCCGCCCACGCCACGGATGCCGCCAGCACGAGGCGCGCCGCCGCTGCCGCCCAGGCACCCGGGGCGCGGGCGCCGCCGCCGAGACAACCCGGGGCCCCGCCCACGCCGCGAAGGCCGCCCGTGCGAGGCGCGCCGCCGCCGCCGCCGCCCGGGCACCCGGGGCGCGCCGCTGCCGAGGCGACCCGGGGCCCCGCCCACGCCGCAGGTGCCGCTGCCCCGAGGTGCCACCACCGCCACCGGCGACCCGGGGCCCACCACCGCCGCAGCCGCTACCAGCGACCCGGTGGCGCCACTGCCGCAAGTGGCTCAGTGATCGCCGCCACCGCCAGCGGCTGGGGACCCAGCGCTACCACCGGCTTCTGGGGCGGCAGCGCCACTGTCGCAAGCGGCTCGGCTCGCCGCTACGGCCAAGACACCGCTACTGATCACCACCGTTACCAACGCCACTGATCATTGCAG
>CAUYQG010007182.1:0-15989 GCA_963574415.1 Tarsius wallacei
AATTTCTGAATCATAGGTAAGTTCCATGTTCCCAACCCATATATTAGGTATTTATTTAATAATATAAATATTTGGTTCACTATCACTGAACTAATTAATGAAGGTCAGAAAACGTACCTACTGCAAAAATAATCCAGGACAATTATTCTGATTCTGTTCAATTTACCTCTGGAGACAGTATTCTATCAACCTGAAATGCACACAAGAACATTCTTTGCCTTTCTGCTCATTTTGCCAGTGCACATGCAGGGAAGAAAATCCACTCAACTCTGGACCATCAAAGCTGCTTTGGGTCTCTCAGATAATGTCACTGTAATCATTGAGTCATGAGGTTGGACTGGATTATTAGCAGTCAAAGGAAGTGAATTGGGGGGTCTCATTTTCAAAGGTGCCCAGTTTCCTGATAACTTAATTAGTTCAGTGATAGTGAACCAAATATTTATATTATTAAATAAACACCAAATATATGGGTTGGGAGCATGGAACTTACCTATGATTCAGAAATTAACAGAAAAAAATTATTTTCTACCTCGTCAACAATTAACTACTTGGATATAAATTCCTACTACCAACTTCTTCTGATTTGCTAAGGATCACCCCCCTCCCATGCTGAAAAGGTTAGGATGTGATGTAAACAGAGGCTCTGGACATGCCTGCCTGTGGTTTTTTGTAGCTCTGCTGCCCAGATGCAGGATGTGTCCGCTCATGTCTAATCAGGAAGAGTCATAGACCCTCAACTCAGAAGATGGATACTTTAGATAGAGAGCCATATGTAAATAGATGCAGTGGTCTCATTCCTGTCTAAACCTGCATCTCACAGTGCTAGATCAGCACAAGAGCATATGACAGTATTCTTTCTGCAGTGGATTTATAATCATTGGAACATAGAAACATGAAGTGTGGAAATGTGAGGACTAATCATACTGACTGAAGCTACTAGGTATATTTTCCACAAATTTTAGAATTTATCAGAGAGCAGAGAAATAGACTTAATGTTAGTAGTTTCTTACAAAAGTTCTTTGTTTTTTATATTACTTATTTTATTTCTGGAAATATCAGAAAAGTTTTTAAAAGTCATTTTTATTTTTAAAATATCTGTCCAGTGAACTCACTTGGCTAGATCAGAGTGCTACTGAGGAAAAAGTTACAGCATCCATCCCTTTGCAGACAAATATCTTTCCTTAACACTTTGCCCTACAATTCCAGATAATCAGCAGGCAAGATGGACTAGTTAGCAAATGTGGGTGGTGAATGAGTTCTCCCCAGTTTGGGGAAAAAAAACAACGTGCACTATTTCCAATAATAGCACTAGGTAGACCCTTCAATAGGTACACTGGGCTGAGGACAATAGAGAGGACCAGAGAGAGCTCTAGAGGAGACTTCATTCTTCTGAGGTCTCCAACCAGCAAAGCTGAAGATGGTCCTGTTCATTGTCAACACGGTCTTTTACCATCATCTTCCTTTTCCTGATCTACCCCGCTTGCACACAGTTATGTACTTCTTCCTCAGCAAACTGTCCTTCCTAGACCTCTGCTGTACAACCAGCGGCACCTCCAGCAGCTGGTCTACCTCTGGGGCCCATGCAAAACCATCACCTACGTGGGCTGTATCATCCAACTCTTTGTCTTCCTGTCCATGGCGGGCATTGAGTGCATCCTCCTCAGGGTCATTGCCTATCACCAATCTGTGGTCATCTGCAGAGCTTCACTACATGAACATCATGCAGCTGGCAGCCCTCACCTGGCTCAGCAGCATAGTCAATTCTATCCTGATGTCATCCCTGATCTTATCCCTGGGGCAGTCTGGCCACTGCTGCATCAACTGCTTCATGTGCATGATGTTGGCCATTTTCCACAGCTCCTTTGTGGATACCAGCTGGGTTGAAGGTCTGGACTTCTTCCATCTCCACTGTCCTCATGCCTTGCACCCTGATCCTGGTCCTCTATGGCTCTGTTGTGGCCTGGTGCTACAAATCCAGTCTGAAGCCAGGTGGCCCAAGGCCTTTAACACCTGCCCCTCTCACACAGCCATAGTGTAAGTGTCCCTTTTCTATAGCACCATCATCTAAAGGTACATGCAGCCTAGGGATGTGACAAGCCAGGCCCAGGGCAGGTTCCTCATCTTATTCTACTGCCCTGTGACCCCTATTCTGCATCCTTTGATCTATATGCTGAGAAACAGGGGCATGAAGGGTGCTCTGGGGAAGGGTCTTAGGCAGGAATCCATTTCAACTATTTTTCCTTGGGTTCTGGAGGCAACATATTCATTTTCTGTTAAGCATTTAGTTGGGTTAGCAGATGACCATTCTTCCTGGGTGTTTAAGACAGTGAAGGAAAATTGAGTGGTGTTCATCATTTTCCTCTGTGCCAGGCAGGGGGTGCTGGATGGGAGGGACAGGGCCGGGTGCTGTCATCCTGCTTCTGGGGGGACCTGATTTGTCACCTATCTCTGGACAATCTGATAAAGACCTGCACTCCTGTCCTGATGACACCCGGCCTTGAGATCAAGAGGATGCTGGGTAAAAAAGAGAATACTCAGTTAAAAAAAAAAAGCCAATTAACTCCATTTCCTACTTTCTGACTTGTTAATGTTACACTAACATTTCTGACTCCCAGGGTACCTGCCACCTACTTCTTTATTTCCCTTTTCCCCATCCCAAAGTCCTCAAAAGTTGGGTAATTTTTTGTTTTAGTTTGCTTTTAATGGATGTATAATAAAAACTGCACATGTTTATGGGGTGCAGTATGGTGTTTTGATACAGGCATACACTGTGTAATAATCAAGTCAGGGCCATATCTACCACCAGCCGGGCTGAAGGTCAGGCCTTCTTCCTGGCCATTTCCACTGCCCTCATGCCTTGCACCTTAGGGAAGGGTCTTGGGCAGGAAGACTGTCCTCAGTTCAGATGGCTGTCACAAGTCCCAGTTTGTCAACTGTACTTCTGACCAACAAGCTATAAATCATAACTTCCTGTCAGGTTTGGTAATTTGCTAGACTTTCTCACAGAACTCGGGAAGATGCTTTACTTATGTTTACTGCCTTATTATAAAGAGTTCAAATGAACGGCTGTATGAAGAGTGACAGAGGGCTAAGTTGAAAGGATTCTGAGTGTGGGAGATTTTGTTCTTGCAGAGTTTGTGGTGCACCACTCAAATACTTGTTATTTCTTTGTGGTGAGAGCAGTCAATAACCTCTCTTCACAATGTGGCTGAACCCAGAAGACGTTATGTTAAATGAAGCAAGCCAAGCACAAGAGGACAAATATTGCATGATCTCAGTCACATGTAGTGTTTAGACAATTATCAAAAAAGGAGAAAGCATAAGCCAGCTTATAAATAAATCTGTGTTGTATGCCAGCAACAGAAAGAAGTGAATTTCGTGATACAGCCGTTCCCCTCTAGGTGGTACTGAAAGATGGTTATGGAGGGAAATCTTCCCAGCGGACATATTAAAGGCAGATCAACAAGTTGTTAATTTATTATAGAAGGAGATATGCACTGAAGTTAGGATATCTACTGATTTGGGGGCACTGGCTAACAGGTTTGTATTTTGGTCATGGATTTGAGATGAACAAGACTGAAAAATTAATGGCAGGCAAGTCTGGAGAAGAGGAAGTAGATGAACTTTTCAACAAGTGCCCAGATCATGAAGATATCTGCATCTAACATAAATGCCCATTAAAGACATCACTGCAGATGGGTCTTGATGGTAAGGTAGATAAAATGATTCACCCAGTAGATAATCTCTTTTGCCAGCAGGTATATTAAGATTCAACCTCCTTCAGAAAGAGAACTATTTTTATTCACAACACTTTTTTCCACACCAACAACTGGATCTCCAGCTCTTTGGGTACCAACCAGATCTCTTATAATTCAGTTCATTTCTGGGGTTAGTGTCAGACTATACAGGGTTAAGGGCTCAATTCTGCAAGAGAGTCCTCAGTTTAGATGGCTGTCATAAGTCCCAGGTTGTCAACTTCTGACCAACAAGCTATAAATCAGGACTTCCTGTCAGGTTTGGAAACTTGCTAGAATTTCTCACAGAACTCAGAAAGACACTTTACTTATGTTTACTGCCTTATTATAAAGAATATAAATGAACGGCTGGATGAAGAGCAACAGAGGGCTTAGTTTAAAGGATTCTGAGCATGGAAGATTTTGTTCTTGTAGAGTTTGTGGTGCACCACTCTCTTGGCACATGGATATATCCAACAATGCAGAAACTGAGACCACATTGGCAGAGCTTAGATGCAACCTCCCTGAGCCCCATCATTTAGGGGGTTTTATGAAGTTTCCATTATGTAGGCATGGTTGGTTAAATCACTGGCCATTGGTGACTAAGCTCAGTCTCCAGACTCTCTCCTGAAATTCCAACCCTTTATCCATGTTATTGGTTCCTCTGACAATAAGTCCCCCACTCCCAAACTCTCCATGAGGGTCACTGTATTAGCATAAACTCAGGGGTGGTTGAAAGGGGCTTGTTATGAGTAACAAAAGATGTTCGTATTATCTGTATTGCTTAGGAAATTGCAAGGGGTTTCAGAATTCTGTGGTAGAAACCTGGGACAAAGATCAAATACATATTTATTGTTATGCCACAAGGGGTTATAAGCAAATGATAAACACCTTTATGGACAGATAGGTCTAGATTTAAACTTCAGTTTAAACTCTTAACTGTTCTGTAATTACCTGACTTTTATGAAGTCAATAGTATCTACCTCACCTAGTCATTACAAATATTGAAAACATGTAAAGGACTTCACACAGATTAGGCACTCTCAACAGCAGATATTATGATAAGCAATTAACAAAGGAATATGACAATTAACATATTTGTATAACAAATAAGTGCATAGTCGTTCCTCTGAATCAGAGAGGTCTGCATCCATAGATTCAACTAACTGTGGATTGAGAACGTTAAAGAAATTAAAAAAAAAACAGAATTAAAAATAATACAAATAAAAATATAGCATAATAAGTATTTACATGGCATTTTCATTGTATGCAGTATTATAAGTAATCTAGAGATAATTTAAAGCAGCAGTCCTCAACCTTTTTGGCATCAGGGACCAGTTTCGTGGAAGACAATTTTTCCACAGACTGTGGTAGAGGGAGATGTGCAGTCAAACCTCACTGCTAATGTTAAATCTGTTTTTGCTGCCGCTTCCCAGTGCTAGCATCACTGCCTCAGTTCGACCTCAGGTCATCAGACATTAGATTCTCATAAGGTGTATGAAGTCTAGATCCCTCACATGTACAGTTTACAAGAGTGTTTGTGCTCCTATGAGAATCTAATACTGCTGCTGATCTTACAGAAGGCAGAACTCAGACGGTAATGTGAGTAATGGGGAATGGTTGTAAGTACACATGAAGCTGTGCTCGCTCACGGCTTACTTCCTGGTGTACGGCCAGGTTCCTAACAGGCTGTGGACCAGTACTGGTCCATAACCTGGGGTTGGGAATCCCTGATTTAAAGTACATGGGAGGATGTGCATAAGTTATTTGCAAATATTGCACCATTTTCTATAAGGAACTTCAGTATCACCCAATTTTAGTATCCACAAGGGGTCTTGGAATCAATCCTCTTCAAATTCTACAATATAAACAATAAAACAAGATGACAATACACACACACACACACACACACAAATGAAGGGGACTCAAAAACACCAGAATTATCCTTTGGAGTATGGACCCTTTGTAGTAAACTTGGAATTTGTTCCTCTGGATCAAGTGGTCAACTAAAGTTTTGCTTTGAGAAAGTTGCATCATGATTTGCAAAAGAAAAATGTCGAGCTGTGGCAAGCAGGTGTCTGGTTCTTCCACCATGACAACCCACCTGCCCATACTGCATTGAGTATTCAGTAGGTTTTGACCAAAAACAGCATGACTCCTATGCCCCACCCTCCCTATTTACCTGATCTTTCCCTGAGCGACTTATTTTTTGTTTCCCCAGATGAAAAAAGCACTTAAAGGGAAGCATTTTGCCAATGTAGAAGGGGTAAAACAAAAATGGTGGAAGCACTAAAAAGCATCAAAATTGATGAATTCAAAAACTGTTTTGGCAGTGGAAAAAGTGTCTTGACAGGTGTATTGTAATAAACAGAGTACTTTGAAGGTGACTAAAGTTTCAACATGTAAGAATAAATACACAATTTTTAATAAATAAACCATGTTTTTTGAGTATTTAATATATATACACACATATAAAACATATTTAACAAAAAACAAAAGCACTGTTTAATTACCACATGTAAAAAAATAAAAGCATTGCCTGAGCCGGCCGGTTCGAGACCCGCCTGGGCAACTTGGTGAGACCTCATCTCTACAATAAATAAAAAAAAAATTAGCCGGGCGTGGTAGCGTGCGCCTGTAGTTCCAGCTACTTGGAAGACTGAAGCGGAAGGATTGCCTGAGTCCAGTAGGTCGAGGCTGCAGTGGCCATGAGCCTGCCACTGCACTCCAGCCTGCCACTGCACTCTCACTCCAGAGAGTGAGACTCCAACTCAAAAAATAAATAAATAAATAAATAAATAAATAAAAGCAGAACATATTTTCTCCTCATCTTGGTCTGAAAATAGTGTAAGAGCATGCTCACTTCAGCTATCAACCTACCTTGAGCTCAAATGATACTAGAACAAAAATGATGTTCCGAATATCCTGCTCTTCAAAATCACATGCGCTCCTTAACAACTGGAGCTTTTAGGTATGTTCCCATTCACCTGCAGAACCTGGCAGCCCCTGTGCACAATATGCCTGAGGGCATCCTTCACGTCCTGGTTCCTCAGGGTGTAGATGAGCGGGTTCAGCATCGGGGTGACCACAGTGTAGAAGAGAGCCACGACCTTGCCCTGCTCGTGCGAGCTGCTCTTGGCTGGCTGGAGATACATGAAAATGATGCTCCCATAGAATAGGGACACAACAGCCATGTGGGAGGAGCACGTGCTGAATGCCTTTTTCCGCCCTTCTGATGACCTGATCTTTAGCACAGCCCGGGCAATGTGGCCATATGAGGCCAGGATGAGCCCCAGGGGCAGGACAACAAAGACAAAGCTGGCCAGGTACATCTCTACCTCGTTGAGGGTGGTATCCACACATGCCAGCTGCATGATGAGGGGCATCTCACAAAAGAAGTGGTCGACAAGGTTGTTCCCACACAGTGGGAGGAGCATGGTGAGCGTGGAGCCCACCATGCTGGTGGTCAGACCCCCCAGCCACGCGGCCAAGGCCAGCCTGAAGCATAGCTGCGGATGCATCAGGACTGTGTAGTGGAGTGGCTTGCAGATGGCAGCGTAGCGGTCAAAAGACATGACAGCCAGCAGGACACACTCAGTGGCCCCCAGCCAGTGGGAGACGTAGAACTGGACCACACACCCACCATAACTTATGGTTTTCTGTGGTCCCCGGAGGTTGACCAGGAGTTGTGGGACGATGCTCGTGGTGAAGCTGATGTCCAAAAAGGAGAGGTTGGCAAGAAAGAAGTACATGGGTGTGTGGAGGTGCACATCCACACAGGAGACCAAGATGATGATGCTGTTGCCCAGGACAGACACCACATAAAAGGCCAAGACAACCGTGAAGAGGACAGGCTCCAGCGAGGGCCGTGCAGAGAAGCCCAGGAGCACAAAGACTTCTGGAGAACTGACATTGGCTGTTCCCACCATCTTATGCAACTGGGGGTGGGGCAAGAAGGCCACCTACAGGGGTCACAGGGAATGAGACAGAAAGCGACACTATAAGCTAGCAAATTAAAAATAATTGTATCTTATTTTATTTATTTTAGAGACAGGGTCTTACTCACTATGTTGCCCAGGCTATCCTCAACCTCTTGAGCTTAGATGATCCTTCTACCTCAGCTTATCTAGTAGCTGGGACTATAGGCGTGTGCCACCACACCTGGCTAAAAATACATTTTATACCCATTGCCCTCAAAGGCCTTCACACAACTGCTCTGTGGATGGCATTGCAATTTGAAATGTATAATAAGAAATTGCATCATAATTTGAAATGCATGATAAAAAATGGACATTCATGAAAAGTTCTTAGCATTGTTTCCTTTTCTTTCTTTCTTTCTTTTTTTTGAGTCGGAGTCTCACTCTGTCACCTAGGCTGGAGTGCAGTGGCAGGCTCATGGCCACTGCAGCCTCGACCTACTGGGCTCAGGCAATTCTTCCACCTCAGTCTTCCAAGTAGCTGGAATTATAGGCACGTGCCACCACTTTGGGCTAATTTTTTGATTTACTGTAGAGACGAAGTCTTGTCATGCTGCCCAGGCTACTCTCGAATCCTTGAGTTCAGGCAATCCTCTTGCCTCTGCCTCCCAATGTGCTGGGATTATAGGCATGAGCCACTGCGCCCGACTCCTGTTTTCTTTTTAATGGAAATGTTACCTATAGTTGCAGCATTTCTATTCAACCTGAATGTTTAACGATGGTGGTCTGCTGATCAGGTGGAGGGTGGTGGTTCCTGTAATGAACCACTGTGCTGATGTTAGAATTGTGCCTTCTGAAATTCCATGGTCATTGTCATCTGTGCTTTGACATTAAGTACATGCAGATGCTCTTTACTTCTCGTCACCTCTGCCACTACCACTCTAGACCATGTAGCTACCATCTGTCACCGAACTTTGATCAAATATCCTGACTGTCTCCATGCTTCTCCCTTCCCCATTTCCAAGTGTTCCCCACAAAGTTTTGAGGCACAGATGATGACACCCCAAAAGGAAGGCTTCAGAAGCAAAATGTTCTCTCTGACCTTCTCCTGCCTTCCTGTCTCTGATCCGTCAGTCTCCCCTAGGCCAATCATAGAAACTAGAATTCCTCTTCCCCAAGGAGGGTCACAGAAATCAGAATTCCTACTTCCACAGCCTGCCATAAAGCCTAAAAATATCACTCTAACTTTCCCCTGCCTTTCTGTGTAAAAATGGCCATAAAGAAATGCTCTGATATAACTCGTCTGACTGTTGGTCATAAGGCTTCATTCCAGAAAGGCTCATGCTAGATCACATCCTTCTTGTCCAGTCACATTTTGGCATGACTGTTCATACTTTGTTGAACCTAAGCACAAAAACAGTTTCCCTGTATCTTTGGGTCTTCACTCTGGTACTCCTGTGTCACATGACACTGTGACATAATAAATTTGTGTTCCTTTTCTCCTACAAATCTGCCTTTTGTCAAGTTTACTTTCCACAAACCTTTACAGGGTGAAGGGGGTTTTCCCTCGAACCTACAAAAGCAGGAGGAGGGTAACATCAAGACGTAATATGATCATCTGCTCTGTTGCTCAACGCCCCTGTTTTCTTGGCACAGGGATGACACACTGCTTCCCATCCTTGCGGTGCCTTCCCCAAGACATTACAAGCCCACTTTCTCAGTTTCTTCGGGTTATTTTTCAAAGTCACTTTCCAGCAGAGGTCCTCTCTTGCTGTCTTACATAATATTAGAAACCCTGGCAGCTCCCTCCTCTCTTCCCTGAATTATGTTTATACACAATACTTATAACAAATACACAACTCCTATTTATTATGTTTGCTATGTGTTCCCTACTACTAGATTATAAATTCCATGGCACCACAGTTTTATGTTTTGTTTACTTCCAGGTTGCCAGTGTCTAACCCAGTGTCTGACATATGTAAGTCCCTTAATCACTGTTCACAGATGTGTCATAATGATCTCACTGTGAAACAGGTTGTCTGAAGGGCACGTGTGTAGGGTAATGCACATTTAGGGACAACACAAGCATGTCCTGGACATGGCCCCAAGCAGGGGTCCTGGGGGTGGCTTCATGCCAGAGCACACAGGTTATGCTGAAGCTGTGGGTTCAGTGTCCTCTGCCTGCTGACCACACTTTGCAGCCCTGCATAGTGAATGTTCTTGTGACCTTCCTTGAAGCAGTCGCCTCCTGGCTGGTTCAGACCAGATCGGGCCTCCTGGACCAATATCCATAACCTGGTTATGTTTGGTTCACCTGCAGTTTGTTACAATACTAAAATCCCACCCTAGATAGGAATCATAGCCATTCTGTGTACACATCATGCATATATAAGCATGTTCTCACACTGCATCTGCACACTAACAACCCCCACTTCGCACCTAACCCCACTCTGCCTTGTGGAAGAGATGTAACCTATGCACTTTTCACACTCAGGGGTGGTGTTTCCTGTCTAGCCAGCGACTCCTGGGCCTTCTTCCTTAGGCCTAAGTTCTTGAATAAAGCTCGTGTCTTATCAGTAGTTTCTGGGTCATTTTGGCCTGTGTCTGTCTCTTGGACACAGTGCCTTTCCTTTTGGGGGTTCTTGGGGGTCTGGCACAACACATGGTCATGATAGAGGGAGGACTGGGGTAAGAGAAAGGCTTAGTTGGAGGATACTCACCATACTCTCTCAATAGTGTTGTTGGGAAAGAACTATTGGAACTGCCAGAGGTATGTGGAGGGGACCAGACTACCTCTGCTCATATACAGAGGGAATAAATAAGCTATGACTTAGTGGGGACAATGGGTAGAATGGACCAGAAATCCATGTAGGGGGATCCAGGGGATGCTGGACTACCTTGGTGTGCTTCAGATGCCCTGAAAATCTCTGGGGCCCTTTTTTGCAAAAACATTAACTTTTTCTAGCTTGTATTTTTATAAAGAAGAATTAGTTTATTATCATCATAGTTCGTTCATCAAGTTTGGGGAACAGAACAACTATAAACTCAACTGTTAGACCTCTTAATATCCCAGACCGTGTGGCTTATCTATCCCTGTCACTGGAAGTTGATTGAACAAACTAAACATGAACACACATGTGTGTCCACAATATTTTAAAATACATGTAGTGGCTAAAGGGCAGAAAAACATGTTAGGATCCTCACGTTCTACCGCTAACTGACACTGACAACATAGGAGTCAGATTCCTGGCTATTTTAAAATGAACACACATGGGTGACAGAGTAAGACCCTATCTCAAAAACAAACAAATAAATAAAAATTTTAGAATTAACATTTTTCACCTTGCAAATTGACAAAACAGTACCAGTTTTATGATATTTATCATGTCAAGGATATAGGGAAATGGGTATATGCATTCAGCTAGTAAAGAGCAAATTTGTATGGGCATTCTGAATGTCAGCCTGGAATATTATTAATGTTTAAAATGTATATTCCTTAAGCTGGGAATTCCACTTCTAGGTATATTCTATAGAAAAAAATTAAAATATGTATATAAAGAAGTTGCACAAATATGACTTAGAATCTTTCACAAAAATGTATGTAGCTTGTATGTGTGTGTGTGTGTGTGTGTGTGTGTGTTTTCTGGGTGAAATAGAAGTAGAAAGGCAAAAGCACAAGTCACAAAAGGAAAAAAATTGATAACTGGACTTCACTGTAATTAAAAACTCTAACTGCTGCAAATAATATTCTCAAGAGTGGGATGTGATTGACACATTGTTTTTGGGTGATGAGAATGGTGATGACTGCAGAAATTGAGAATATACTAAATACCATGGAATTGCACATTTGAAATGGGCAAATTGTAGGGTATGTGAATTGTACCTTAATAAAGCTGTTTTTAAAAAAGGAAAAAAGGAAAATGCATGTGGTCTTCCATTGCACGTATATGGAAATGGGGCCCAGAGAGCTTCAGGTACTTGCTAGAATTCACACATGGTGTGAACTTCATTGAGACATTGGTCTGAATTACACACAGAAGACCAGGGGAGTGTGAATACCCCGGGAGGAAGCATCAGGAGAATACACTCCAACGTCCTCCAAATGAGTGAGGTGGCTGAGACTGAGAATGTGGGTGGTTTCATAATGTGCATGTGGAAGAGGAGAGGTGAACGGGATAGTCATGATAAACCAAGTCAAGACACAATCAGAGCGATGGTCTTCTATGGAGAGTCACCATAGATGAACTGAAACATGAAAGGTGAAACTGACAACTGCATTGACACCCATGGGAGTAAGTGTTATCCCTTCTGTGGACCGATTAAAAGCTTTTTTGATCCACAGTTGATAATATGCAGAAAATGTATAAATGGTGCCAAGAGATGAGGGCCACAAGGCCACTCATGAGGTAATAGTTTAGTAGAACTTTTGAGGAAAAAGAGATCTTTTTAGTAATCTGATCTATTTCTAGACACATTCAGAGGCTTACCCAATATCCTAGAGCTACTTAGTAGTGCTGGAACTGCACCCAAGATACCTGGATTCTCAGCACTAAAAGAGCATTTCCATAAAGGGAGAGAGGTTTGCTCACCAACAGACATTTACCAAAATTGTGACAATAAAAACTCACTTTTCTAGGGAGGAAGGCAAATGTTCAGAAGCTCCCTACTGGGCACAACGTTCACTCTTTGGGGGATGGGGATGCCTGAAGCCCAATCCCACCAGTACATAATGTGCCATGTAATAGACATGCACTTGTATCCCTGAATTTAAAAAGTTTTTAAAAACTTCTCTCTTCAAAATGTGACCCCCGGCTTAAATACTGAGCCATTAAAACAAAGAATGATAATATAAAGTTATGGAAATGTTTTGAGTTCAAATTTTGCCTGAATTAACTATGCAGTCATAAATGTACACCAGAGTGTAGGCAACCTGATAAAACACCAAAGACCACACGAAAAGAACATCAGGTCATTTAAATGATCAGTACTCATCGACCTTAATTGGAATTACCAAGAAGTCTGAGGTTCCAGTTTTCTTAAATACCATGAAAAACAAACAAACAAACCAACAGTCCCAAGAATGTCACTTACTGATGATGAGCTAGTTGCATCGTCTCCCTTTATGCAGGATGGAAACGTAAAATGGGCAACAGCTTATCTCCAGGATTGATAACATTCATGCTTTTAGTGCGCGTGGCATTAAAAACAGGAGATCAGCCAAGAGTTTAAAGCCTTCCCATAGTGGAAATCTCCAAGTCAGTGGCCACAGACATGCTAGATTCTGCTCAAAAACATTCTAAAGGACACTTTCTTAAGTCTTTAAAGTAGAATAAGTTGGACTAGGAAAAAAACATTTCATGTTTCCTAAGAAACATAGTCAGAAGATTAAAGGTTGACTCATGGTGTTTCCAGAATGAGAAATATAACCTGCAAAGGACAAAGTGTTACATAAGTCCTCATAATAATAATACATTTATTGTATCCCCTGGAGCATTCAGGACTAGAGAGAGGGTGATGGTGTATATCAGGGGACTAAAATTGGAGATAAAGAAGCCTTTGGGGGTTTTATTTCCCATTGGATAATTACAATTTCATTGTAATGCACATGAAGTATTGTTTTTTTAATGAATAGAACATTATTTTAGGTTTGTATGCTGCCAATCATTGCTCAGAGAGCCTGAGGATCTAGTCTTTCTACTCAAGGATTCATCTTGTAGTAGGGAAGAAAGTCTGAAATATTTGCTCATTATACTAATTTTGGTACTGGCTTCTATGGACACTTTTAAAAAAATTCAGTCACTTCAGTGATGAGCTAACATTTTTCTTAATAAGATAAGTTTATTGTGATAAAATACACATAACATATAAACTTTTTAATGTAACTTTTTAAAGGTGTGAATGTCAGTGGAATTGAATATATTCACAGTATTGTACAACCATCACCAAGTTCCAGAGCTTTTTCAACTCCCCAAATGGAAAACCCATACCCATTAAGCAGTTATTTTCCATTTGCCAACTCTCCCCAGTCCTGGAAACCAGTAATCTGATTTCTGTTTCTTTGGGTTTGCCTATTTCAGATATTCCATATAAATGGAATCATATAATATGTGGCTTTTGTGTCTGGTTTATTTTATTTAGCATATTTCCTATATTCACCTACGTTGTAACATGGGTCAATACTTCATTCTCTCTCTCTTTCTATTTATTTATTTTTTGAGTCAAGGTTTCACTCTGCTGCCCAGGCTGGAGTGCAGTGATGTGATCATAGTTCACTACAGCCTTGACCTCCTGACCTCAGGTGATCCTTCTGCCTTAACCTCCCAAGTAGCTGGGGTTACAGGTATGTGTTACCATGCCTAGCCAGTGTTCTGATTTTTTGTAGAGGCGAGGTCTCCCTATGTTGCCCAGGCTAATCTTGAACTCCTAGCATCAAGAAATCCTCCTGTCTTGGTCTCCCAAAGTGCTGGGAGGCATGAGCCACCATGCCCAGCCCATTCTCTTTTATAGCTGAGTACTATTCCATTCTATGACTCTGTCATCTTTTATTTATTTATCTGACGATGGGCATTTGGGTTCATTTGTTGATGCACACTTGGGTTATTTCCACCTTTTGGCTATTGTAAATAGAGCCACTATGAACATTCACATGCAAGTTTTTGTGTGAACATCTGTTTTCAATTATTTTAAGTATGTACTTGAAAGTGAAATTACTAGGTCTTATGGTAATTATATGATTAACTTATTTTGGAACCAGCAACTTTTTTCAAGGCAGCTAAACCATTTTATATTTATGCAAGCAATATTTGTTCAAATTTCTTCACATCATCATCAGCACTTGCTATTTTTAACTTTTTTTCCTTTTATGGCCATCCTAGTGGGTGTGAAGTGGTATCTCACTGTGGTTTTGATTTGCATTTCCCTAATGACTAATTATGTTGTGCATTTTATTTATTTTATATTTTAAAAGTTTTCAAGCAAAGTTTATTTAGAAAGTAAGTTAGAGAGAGAGAGAGAGAGAATCACCTCCCAGACGTAGGGGAGGGAGTCAAAACTAAGAAAATGTGGTGGCTATAGCTTAAAGAGCCATGTGGAGACACCAGAGTTTAAGAAAGTGATGGCCTATGTTGTTCATTTTAAAAATGTGTTTGTTGACCATTTCCTAATCTTCTTTGGATAAATGTCTACTCATGTCCTTTGTCCATTTTTTGACTGGATTGTCTTTTTGTTGTTGAGATGTAAGTGTTCATTATATATTCTGAATACTAAACCCTTATGCGTTACATGATTTGCAATGTTCTCTCTCATTCTGTGTGCTGTCTTTTCACTCTTGACAGTATTCTCTGATGGACAAAAGTTTTTAATTTAGATGAAGTCCAGTTTATCTTTTTCTTTTGGTTTTGGTGTCATGTTTAAGTTAGCAGTGCTAATTCCAAGGTCATGAAAATTTGCTCCTATGATTTTTTCTAAGAGTTTTATAGTTTTTAGCTCTTTCCTCTAGGCCTTTGCTTTGTTTTAAGTTACATTTGTATGTGGTATAAGGTAGTGAGACAGGAGATAGAGAAAGGCTACTCAGACAGACAGGTAACAATGTAGCAAACTTCTGGCAGGCCCCTCAGGCTGATAAACAAACCTCTCAAGCTAGATAGAGCTCAAGTACTCACTGCTAGGATAGAAAAATGATCTTCTCACAGCTAGTGCTAGCCAATTGGCTCAGTCTTAGGGCTATATAAGCACCAGGTTTCAGCTTCAAATTGGCAATCCCCTTGGGTCCCCTCCCACTGTGAGAACTTTTGTGTCCTCTCAATAAATACTGCTCTTTCACTTTCTAGCTGTCCATGTCCCTCATTCTTCCTGGGCATGAGACAAGAACCCCAACCAGAGCTGCAGAAGATCGTCAGAGCTGAAGAGCTGTGTAACCCAGAGGCTGGCTTCCTAGCCAATGGTGCTGGCTGAACTAGGAATGCTGCTGGAAGAAGGTGATACTTGGAAGCTGAGACACTCCGGTGACTAGGCTTGTCAGCCTGCTGAATCAGAAACATTCTTAGGGTTTGGCTTTCCAGCCCATTAGAGCTGACACTCCTGAGACTAGGCTTACCAGCCCCTCAGGCTACCCTTTCTGGGACTCTGCTGGCAGACCCATTGAGCTGACACTCTCCAAGCCCAGGCTGACCTGAAAAATTCACATCATTAGTGAAAGTATTTGGGCGCTAATAACGACCAAGAGATTTATTAAAGTGGTGGCTACAGAGCTAGAGGGGTGGGGGGGGGGGAGGGAGGGAGGGAGGGAGGGAGGGAGGGAGAGAGCGAGAGAGAGAGAGAGAGAGAGAGAGAGAGAGAG